>JAIUZE010030466.1:0-14088 GCA_022085475.1 Heliosperma pusillum | reverse complement strand
TCTATTTCTTGTTTGATTCTCATGATAAACTTTGATTTAAGGCCTTAATCAATTGTTTATACTTGTCAATTTCCGTCTCAAGGGCGAGAGTCGAGATGAAAATTAAAGGACTGGCAAGAATAGTTTAATGACCTAGCAAGGCTGAATAGACGTTAGGAGCCGTTAAAAAGTCGGTATGAATCCGAAAGGAATATACCATTTAAAGACTTGGACAATTATGATTTTACATTTAACTTTAACACTATAGTTTCACTTAATTATGATTTCATAAATACATGATTGTTATCACATGTTTCATAGTTGTTAATTTTAAGAGTATTATTGTTGAAAATCTTGCGTAATTTTGTGCACTATATTATCGTATTCATCACGACAATTATAATTATCACTTTAATTCATAAGTGTTGGAAAATAATAATGCCACATGATTTTGTATAGTTACATTCATAAATTCACATAAACTTTGACAAATTTTGTAACCATTTTGGTAATGATATTATTTAGTTGTCATGAATATTGATCATGGTGTGCACAAACAATACATTTAATTGTTGATACCTCGATGTAACTAATTAAATTAACATTCTTTGATAATTGTTTGCATAATGCGGCATATATCTATGACATGATACTGCTAAGTTAAATTAAATATTGATACCATTTGTTAATCTGCAATGTTTATAATTACGAGAAATTAGAGTCATTTGTATACACATAATGATAATAGTGATATAAACACTATTCAAGTTTGTATTTTACAATTTTTTCAATTACAACATGTTATTCTCCTTAGAGATTTATTTGGAATATTTCAATCTCTCATAAGGTATTACCTCCACGTATAGTCTTTATGAAATGTTTTTAAATTTTTATATGTATTTAAAATAACATTGAGGTACCTACGATAAACTAATAGACACAGATATTTTACATAAGTGATATATAGAAACTGTAATTTAATGATGTTATGAGAAGATATATCAATTAGTGGTATATATAAATAAATTATCGTACGTTCATATCTTTGTATATAACAACAAATGTTTTAACTCAAGTTTCATGATGAACATATTATATTGTAATATTGAGTACTTAAGTGAGACTTATATAATGATGTTAAAACAAGATTTTTAAACGTTACGTACAAGCATTTCGATATGCGTTTTGAGAATATTTAGATAAATAAGTAAAGATCTAAAAGACTGAGACCACTACCTATCTTTTATAAAAAAGTGAAATCTACGAATTAAATTATTATGGAATAATTATTCAGATGATGTTAAATAAGATGATTTTGAGAAAGTTTCTTTCATGATTTAGCGATGATATTCAATGTATGCCTTGGATTATATGCATCATGTGAAATTTTGTTATATTACTATTTCGATAAAATATATACTTGTTGTATACGTGTAAAGACCATCTTAAAATAGAAAATTGATTTGATTATATTGAATGAAATGTTAAAAATTATAATATCGAATATGATGGTGACGATAATAGTTTGGCTTGAAAAGAATATTTATGTGGTTGTTTTATTATGTGGAATTGGAGATCGTATAAAGATACATATTCAAATTATGTGTATTAGAATTTGGATATTGACAATGGAAATACAATAGTTGAATATGGTATAGCTCTATGAAATCACACAACAAGTAAACGAATAAATCTAATATATATTTAGTGATTTGATTATTGTGTGAGTATATTTGTACATTTGATATTTGAATTGTTTCCATGTACATGATTTTATAAGATTATGACATATTTTTGATTCTAAAACCAACATGAATATGAGACAAATATCCCAATATTATGCATCTACGGCCAAATTTTATGATATGTTCTTTGATAGTACATTGAGAAATTAAAGTACATATATTTGCAACATATCTGAGAATTGTGATTTATTATGGACCATGGTTATAATATGATATATTTTATTAAAATGTTATTCGAATGATATTATAATACGTTGATGAAGTAGTGGCACATTCAACATATATTATCCCTCGGGTATAAATTATTGGTGCCGATGGAAACACATTTTGAAATAACGGAAATTTGAGAAAGAGCGTGAAATATCGAAAGGCATCCAAAATCACAAAATGATGATAAAAAAATCACAAATCTCGTATAATGGTTATACATCATATCCTGAAGCGAATTGAAAATAGATCATTATATGATGAAAATAAAAAGGATAAATACTACGACGTTAATAGTGGTCGAGAACGTGGGCCTGAATATTGTTGAGATTGATGTGTTTATTTTAAATAACTAAATAGAACTTTCATTCCCAACGGAAGTGAGATGGTAAAGAACTAAAGTATTTACAATTCTTAATATGTGAGAATACGAGCAATACATGCATATGTATATAATGGAGTAAGAAAAGTCGATCAATGGCTTGACATTGCAACCGATTTGAAAATTACTCAATGTCCATCTCACCTAAAGGGAAGATCCGACTTCTAAATTTATTTGATCATCTAAATGATTAATAATATATATCCTAAGCATATGAGAATGAAAATGAGTTGTTAGCACAAATTTATGATATTTTATAGTGCATTAGAAAGATTTTATAGGAACTTTAGAAGTCTATAAATTTCGATATGAAATCGAGAGAGTTACCTTGCCGAAAATACTAACAATAGGAGTAAATACCTATACTTTATGGCGACAATTCGGCTTGTTCTTATCATTTATATATATTGTATAACATAAATACTCATAGTATAAATATTGAATAGTCTTGCTTATACATAAGACATCAATTTATGTCTAACGTCACATCATTTATCTGGCCAGATGAAAATAAATTCATTTAAGTTTATTTACATATAGCTAACAAGAAGATTATCATGAAGTAGTATATTCAACTAATAATGTGGCATGTGATAAGTAAAATTATCGATACATAGCCAAATGCATATGAATATGTCTCCTTGAATTATATGCAAATAGAAAGTTGATATCAGATTATTAAAATGTGATAATTGAGGCCATCCGGGTTCTCATTATACACGTTTTGATAAACCAGGAGTTTATCTTAGAAATAAGACAATAAAGTGATGAAAACCATTTTCGTTGTTTTTTTTAATTGAGCGAATAGCAAGACGCGCAAATGAGATTGAGTATTATTTTTAGAGATCTTACTGATAAAGTCGGCTATTATTGATACTGTAGAAGTGGACAAAAGTCCACATAGAAAAATAAATTTCAGTGGCTGGAAGTCCACGTGTAATCTTATGAAGCACAATTTATTTTCAAATTGATGAAGCGATCTCTTTGGGAAATATTATATCAGCACATAAAAAACCAACAGTGAAATATGGAACTCCCCGTACTATGTTCTCCTGAAGAAAACCATTTCTTATTATTTATAAAAGATGATATTAGATGCGTTCTAAAGGTGGATATGGATATTTATTACCCCTTAAATCTTTCTTGAATGGATAGTTTTTACCATCTTAGGGGGAGAGTGATAAGGAAAAGCTGCTAAAAACATACAAGTAGTATTGATCCCCAGTTAAACCTGAAGTTCAATGATTATTAAATATGAAATACATCAAATAGTGAGTCATAGCTTGGTCATAGAGAGTACATGTTATATATAGTAAGATGCTTGCCAAATTGTATAATAACCATACACATGAAGTGTATTGTGAAGTCATACTCGGTTCACATATTTTATAAGTAAAATGAGAGAAAAATGGCAAGAATATGCAGTTGGTACTCATGAAGAGTAATGAAACTTGAATGTCCCTAAGTGACAAAGATACCTGAATGATAATAGATGGCCTATACAAAAAATAATGGTACCACATATACTTGGATTCAGATATCATTGAACAATACCGATAATATCAAAAAATAAATAAACTATATTAATATATTTATGGGACCGATACATTTTCCGTGCGAAATTTAATGGAATATATAATGGGGATCTGGTATATGAAAATTAAAGTCCATTGCAATTGTCGACACAATTAATGATAAAAAATGAGCTCATAAACTTGAAGTCGATTATAGACCTGAAGTCTATCTTAGACCTGAAGTCCATTCATGTCATGAACATGAATATCTAAAAGAACACTGTACAGTTTATATTATCGAGTCATCATTATGTGCATATAGAAAAGAAAATTAATCATTTGCATATTATATTCATATTAATTACATCATCGCATTATTATATAACAAGTAATGTAGAACGTAGGTATACATCATATGCATGCACGCACATGGTTGGTTTTTTTTCCCTATAAGTTTGAATGAATAAGTGGAGATATTATACTCACATAATTGAGAGCTCCATGAAGGAGCGTATTATAAATTATATCAAATTGATAGTGTGGTTGATCAATTGAGTTTCTAAAGCACTTATCATTAAATTTATGAACATCTACGCAAAGATTGCAGATATTGAACATCAATGCTCTTGAAGAACTTATGTGAAATAAGTAAATATTGTCTCAACCTGAAGTTTGAGCATCGATGAGAATTTACATGCTTATATACTTTATGCTAAATATGTAGTAAGATGATTTGGCAAGAAAGATAAATTATTTTTCAAATTTTTTTTTTAATAAACGAATTGATTCTCCGAAAGAGACTGAAGGGGAATGATAACTACACTCGTTTTTCCTTCGTCTAGGTTTTATCCCAATGGGTTTTTCCTAGCAAGGTTTTTAATGAGGTGGCATTTTGGCACGTTAATACGCTATAGTCATGATCATCATGATTATTGTTAAAATGACAATTATTCTAGACATATAATATTATGTCATTATTTGAGAAGAATTTATATTACAAGTGTGACTATAATAATTGAGATGAAGGCTCGAAAGTCATCATGAATGTCTATATCCAAATTGCGAGTTTTAAAGAAATAATATATTGGAATTACCAAGACTTTCTATTAATTGAAAGATATCAAGTTTATCAACTACGATGGTTCCATTTCAACGATCGAGAAGTTACATCTGAGTATGGATTTCAAGATATATCAAGTTATATAATCATCAGGGGGAGTAACACGTGTTGTATTCTTTATCCTTATCCATGATTTTGTCCCACTGAGTTTTTCATGGAAAGGTTTTAACGAGGCAACTTGTCATGCGTGTTAGGAGATCAGTGTACTTTTTCCTTCACTAATGTTTTTCCCACGAGGTTTTTCTAGGAAGGTTTTCATCGAAGCATCTTCTTCAGGAATGGACATCCAAGGGGGAGTGTTGTGAAAATTTATTGTGGATGCCCATAAGTCAAATGTATTAAGGATACCTTTAAATGTCTTTGAATGGAGGATGTATCTAGACTATTCCTTTTATTTTCCCATGACATAACCTCTTCTCATATTTGTGTGTGTGTGTGATATATATATATATATATTCTCCATTGTACTAATGAGAAATATAGACATTTCTATCACATTCTCTACATATTATAACAGAATTTTCATACTTGCTGAATTATAATTACTATTATGAAATAGGTAAGCAAACAAAAGATTCATTCACCTAATTTAGCACTAATTAATTAACTAACAACAACTAATTGATCATTTTAGAAGCAAAATAAACAAACCAAAATAATGCAAACTAAATTTGAAACTCTAATAATGAAATAATGATAGAAGTAGTCCTTACAATTCAAGAACTAATCTGGCTTCAAGAACTTGTTCCAAGAAATAAAACATAGCCTTCCATATCGTTAACTAAAACAAAAACTAGGGATTGGAGACTTATTTATATGTATTCTAATGCTTAATGGATACAGAAGTGACTCCCATATGATCGACAACATTCCCTAATATAAATCTCCTAAAACATCTTCATAAATCCTCTTAATGTGTGAACATAATTGCCTAAATAAAGGAGCATTATAAGAGTCACTAAATTTTCCTCTTTGAATTTATCTTCAAAAATCCCAAAAGTATCTCTAATGTCGCAAAAATAATTGATGGAGTAAAGCAATCAGTTTCTGCTAATAAGATTGGTCTAGGAGTTCCGTCTTGTACCTCAAAAACTAAAAATGTGAACGAAATCGTTGGAGTTGCACCGTATAATCTGGAGGCACTTGTTCCAGAGGACAACAATAATGGGTGGCAAATTTTTGGGAAAGGTAAACCTCATCTCCCTTTTATTGTTGAGGAACCTACTAAGATGTTACTGTTTACAGTGGATGATGTTAAGGAAGAACTTGATTTCTAGAAAAAACTCTATTTATTGCTTTATTCTTGGAGCACGCAAATCCACCTATGGATATTGTTGAAGGTTTTATAAGGCGTATTTGGGGTAAACATGGTATTGATAGGGTATCTTTCTTCCCCAATGGAGTTTTTCTAGTTCGTTTTCTCACTGATATTGCTAAAATTGTGGTATTAGAACAGGGTCATTTCTTATTTGATAATAAGCCCTTGATAGTTAAGCCTTGGTGTCCTAATATTGATTTAGTTAAATTGGAGGTGAAAGAGGTACCTGTGTGGATTAAACTATATAATTTACCTCTGAAATTTTGGGGGAAATCTCTCACTAGAATTGCAGGTCTAATAGAGGAATACGTCCAGAGTGACATAGCGACACATGATAAAACTAGACTTGGTTTTGCTAGGGTAATGGTGGTTGTTCCTTTTGGGCTTACAATCCCTGAAAATGTGAGGTTTATGGATGATGATGGGCATATTGTAACTGTTAAACTGGAGTTTGAATGGAAGCCAATATTATGCATGAACTGTGATGGTATAGGACATGAGACTGGTATGTGTAGAAGGAATATCGGAAAGCCTAAAGTCCAGGAGATAAGGAAACAGTAGAGGATGAAAGTCACATCAAATATTCCCCTTCCACCAGCACTTGATTCTGTACCAAGTGGGAATGTGGTGCCGGTTCAGATGACGCCAATGGAAAAATAGGGTACTGAGCAGGCTCAAAGAACTAATGTGGTGTCTGCAAAAACACCTGTTAGGCCAGTTATTAGACTGAGTATAGAGGAATTGGTTGAAGCTGGGCAAAATGTACAAAAGCTTGGCTCTTATACTTTCTTGGAAGCTTTGAATAATGCTACTCCTAGGGTTGGTGTAGGTACAAATGGTAGTGCGGATCCTCCTTCTAGGGGAAATGCATAATTTTGGTTTCTAGAATGTTAGGGGAATGAACAGTCCAGCAAAGCAGAAGAGTATTAAAGGTTTTCTTCATCATTATAATGTTGGATTGTTTGGTCTCCTTGAGACCAAGGTTAAACCCTTGGCTCTAAATGGAGTAAGGAAGAATTTGTGTTCTATTTGATGTATTTCAACTAATACTAATTGGAATAAAGGTGGTAGAATTTGGGTTATTTGGCAGCCTGATAAATTTGATCTTCAGTTTCTTGAATATGATGCCCAATTCATTCATCTTAGGGCAACTGATCTAGGGACTAGAGAATCTTTCTATATTACTTATGTTTATGCTTTTAATGGAGTGGAGGAGAGGACACCGTTATGGTTAGATTGATCTACTTTAAGAATAAGTACCAGGGACCTTGGATCATTTGTGGAGATTTTAACACAATTCTTACTCCCTCTGAAAGATTAGGAGGAGCCACTAGTGAGGAGGAGATGAATGATTTTCAGAGTTGTGTGGCTGCTTGTGAAGTTTTGGATAGCCCTGCAGTTGGATCCTACTATACTTGGAGCAATAAGCAAGAGGCCCTTAGCAGGGTTTATAGTAGGGTGGACAGAATGCTGGTGAATCAAGAATGGATGACAAAGAATTCTTCTCTCTATGCACACTTCTATGTTGAAGGTGTTTTTTACCATACCCCATGTGTGGTGCAGAAACAAGAGTATAATGAGATCAAGAGGAGGAGTTTTAAGTATTTTAATATGTGGAGTAAGGATCATGGCTTTAAAGAGTGTGTGAAACAGCATTGGCAGGCTAGATAGTATGGGACTAAAATGTTCATCTTTGTTAAAAAGCTGAAAAGTCTTAAGTTTCCTTTGAAGATGCTTAATAAAGAAAGGTTTAATGATATTGAGAATAATGCTATTAGAACCTTGAAGTTCCTTGAATATATCCAATGTCAGTTGAGAGATGATCCCAGGAACCCTATTTTGATCTCTCAGGAGATTGAGACTGCCAGAACTTACAGAGAACTCAAGGAAGCTAGTGACAGTTTCGCGAGGCAGAAGTCTAAAGCAATTTGGGTGGCTGAAGGGGATGATAATACTAAGTACTTTCATAGAATTATTAATTGTAAGCAGACTTTGAGGACAGTGGGGAGGATTGAGAATATGCATGGTGTAGTTTGTGAGGAGTCTGGAGATATCCATGATGATTTCTTAGAGTTTTATCAAAACTTGCTTGGTACTAAAGAAGATACTCCGAAGGTGTGTAACTATGCTGTTCAGCAGGGTCCTAGGTGCATGGATGAGCATGTTAATATGCTCTTAGCTCCTGTGACAAATGAAGAAAATAAAAAGGCAATTTTCAATATTCCTAAGCACAAGGCACCGGGCCCTGATGGGTTTTTAAGTGCCTTCTACATTGATGCATGGGACATTATTGGTGAATCTGTTTGTGAAGTTGTACAGGATTTTTTCCAGTCTGGTAATCTCTTGAAACAGGTCAATCACACTGTTATTTCTTTAATTCCTAAATGTGAGATGCCTCAGAATGTGACTTAATTTAGGCCTATTTCATGCTGTAATGTGATTTATAAATGCATCTCAAAGTTGTTGTGTGCTAGATTGTCAAAGGTTCTGCCCCATATTATCAGTAATAATCAAGGGGGCTTTATCAGAGGGAGAAGTATTGTGGAAAATATTTTAATTTGTCAGGATATAGTGAGAGTGTATAATAGGAGGGTTGTTTCTCCTAGATTTATGCTTAAAGTGGATCCCAAGAAGGCATATGATTCTGTCAGTCGGGATTTCCTCCATCAAATGATGCAGGCTCTTCTTATTACAAACCAATTCATTGATCTTATTATGGAATGTGTAACCTCTGCTTCATATTCCTTAATGCTGAATGGGGATATGTTTGGAATGTTTAAAGGGAAAAAAGGGCGCAGGCAAGGAGATCCTTTATCTTCTCTCTTATTCCATATTGCCATGGAATACTTATCTAGGATTTTGTTGTATACTACTGAGCATATCCCTTTCAAATATCATCCCATGTGTGCTCCTTTAAAGTTGTCTCACCTTATGTTTGCTGATGACCTTCTCCTATTCTGTAAAGGCGACACTGCTTCTATTATGACTATGTTGAGATCTTTCTCTACTTTCTCCAAAGCTTCAGGTCTTCAGATAAATGGTACTAAGACGAATGCCTACTTTAATGGGGTGGTTAGAACTGTGAAGATGGACATCCTGCAAGTTTCTGGTTTCAAGGAAGGGAAGCTTTCCTTTAATTATTTAGGTTTATCCATCACATCTGGTAGAATGACTAAGAAAGATTGTCAGGTTCTGATTGAAAAGGTTATGACTAGAATTAGGAGTTATGGTGCCAGGTTTATGTCTTATGCAGGGAGATTAGTACTAGTTAACTCTTTACTTACTTCTCTTTATACTTATTGGGCTACTATTGTCATTATTCCTAAAGGAGTTATAAGGAAGATTGATAATTTATGCAGGAATTATCTTTGGGATGGAAAAGCTGATTATATGAGGGTTCCTCTTGTTAGTTGCGAAAAGGTATGTCTTCCAAAGAAAGAAGGAGGGTTAGGCATAAGAGATAGCATAGCGTGGAATGCTGCTGCAATTGGCAAGCTTATACCAAACCAGATAGCCTTTGGGTCAAATGGATTCATCAGGGTTATTTAAAAGGTAATCCTTTCTCTGCTTATCGCCCTAGTGCTGATATAAGTATTGGTTGGAAGTCTATTTGTAGAGTTAGAGATGTTTTGGCTGCTCGGTATTGTAATGATCAGTGGATAGAAAATGCTAATGGGTATTCCTTTAGTAATGGCTATGAATTGTTGAGGAATAAAGCTCAGGAAGTGGCATGGGCAAAGTATGTATGGAATAACTGGTGTAGCCCAAAGCACCAGTTTATAGGGTGGCTCATGAAAAGGGAGGTTCTCCAAGTGAAAGCAAAGCTGTTTGATATTGGGTACTGTCCAGATGATGTATGTCTGCTGTGTGGTAATGCCAGGGAAACACATGTTCATCTGTTTCAGAAGTGTGCATACAGTATGCAATTACTGCAAGGGATGGCAAAGCTATGTCAAGTTCATCTGCCTAATGTTAATATAATGGAGTGGATTTATTAAACTCAAGGGTCGAATGTCCATAAATGTGTTCTTGGAAGTGCATTCCTGCCATCTTCTATGCCATATGGATGCAAAGGAATAGGGCAAGGATAGAGTTGAGCCTGCAAATGCCAGATGTTGTACTGGAGTGTACCAGGAGGGTAGTGAAGAGTCGTATCCAGGCTAAGATCAATCAATTTATATCTAGAAGAGAAATAGAGTGGATTAATAGTTTAAAGTTGATGAAATTGTGATGTATTCCTATAAGAATGTCATTGATCAAAACAATTAGATTGTAATATTTGATATGTTTTAATAGATTCTCACATTTCACAAAAAAAAAATTAAGAAGGGGAAGGAAGACGAGTGGGTAGCAGTAATTCTTCATCTTCAAATCAGTCCTTTCCTTGGGTTATTCTATGAATGAATAAGTATAAGTAATTGTGGAGAGGCGAAATTATAATATAATGTGAAAAAACAACCTGCACGTCCAAGACCCTCAAAGAAGAGTGATTTTATGACGACATATTTTAAGTATGAAAACGAAAAAGTTATTGTCGTTGTTGACTTGTTGTTATGAGGTATCTATTTAAATTGTATTAGTGATATGAGGAAAAAGATGACGATGGGCCATGAGTTGAATTGGAATGTATTGCTACCAACCTGTATTACTTTGGAGGATTACTGGTGGTTGAACCACAATATAAAGGAAGGAAGATGAAAGACCAAGGATGCTACGATTGAGCGGTATCTGCACTTGTTTGATCTTGTATGATTTAAGTTCCGCTGATGTAACCTTATTTGTAGTGGAGTAGGATGTAACAACGCGGAAACTTTGTTAGTCTTTGTAACAACCCGAAAAGTACCCAATTTGCTTAAGCAATAGCTTATGGATACTTTTCAGTAGAACTTAAGTTTTTAAAATAGGAATTTTTGTTCGGAGTCGTATTTTGAAATTCCGCGTTCGTATTTGGAATTTTTGAGAGATTTCATGAAAAGACCGTTTTTGGTCATCTTTGACTTCTCTTGACTTTTAAACCGTCTTTGACTTTTCCTTGACTTTTTAAAGTCGTCATTGACTTTTTATTTATTTTTAAGTCGTCTTAAACTTTTCTGAACTTTTAAGCCATTTTTGACTTTTCTCGACTTTTTAGTCGATTTTGACTTCCGTTGACTTTTCCCGACTCGGCTTGCGATTTTGAAGACCGAAATTTTATTTAAAAAAATAATATTTTTGATTTATTTTTATTAAGATTTATTAAGATTTATCATAATTTAATATAATTATTTTGAATTTATTCGGAATTTAACGAATAACTTTTACGGTTTTAACCGAACGTCATTTAACTATTCCCGAGTCATCGCAAATCCCGAAACAAAATCGAAACTCGACTTTGGCATGAGTCACACGCCCATGTCATCGTATTCCACTCACAATTGGATATTTAATTATTTTGATTAAACTAATCAAAATATCTAGATATTTATTAACTTTATCGGTCCGTTAACGAAAATTACGCAAATCGAGCAAAAACAAACCCGATATCACCCAACATCACACGGCTCAATTTGCTCTCTAATAGACCTTGATATTTTCATTACTTTTGATTAATATATCATAATATCTAGATATTATTTCACTTTATCGATCAGTTAACGAAAATTTCGTAAAACGATCGAAATCGGATCCGTCTCCTCATCATTTCACACGGCTCATAAGTCCTCTAATAGGACTAGATATTTGTCTTTCTTTTGATTATTAATAACATAATATCTTGATATTTAGTGTAGTTAACTTTATCGTTAATTATATTAAATCGTTTACCGTAAAATAATTAGTAAACGCGAGTCAATTACGGAACAACAATTTCAAAACTCGACATCCACTTTGGCCTATATGTACACGGCTCAACACACCACACTTGACTCACAAACAACTTTTCATTTTACAACAAATCAAATAAAGATCAAAATATCACTTTCTTTGATCGTTCTTCGTGTTCTTCGCCGTTCATCATTTGTTCTTCATCGTTCTTGAGCAAAACCTTCATAAAACCTTCATTTCTTAATTAAATCCGTCCTAACTTATATTTCTAGGACCTCCTCTTCGCTCCCCATCTTCAAGTACGTTTTATTTCCAATTCCGACAAAATCGTTTTCAACACTTTAATTATGGAAAATCCTATTTTAAGTTCTAATAATGTTTTTCTTGTCATTTCTTATAGGGGAAGATTTTGAAGACGAGTTTGGTGACTCGTATATCTTAGGAGAAGACTAGAAGACGGGTTTCTTAGTTCTTAGTTCTTATTATTTTGGTGCTACTTGATTTTAGCTAAGCTAAGGTAACGATTCCGAGTTACTCGACGATATAATGTCACATAGCCTTAGTTTCTTAGGTTTTAGTTCATATTATGGTTACTAATGATTTTTGGTAGTAACATGTTAAGTAGTAGGATTTGTATGTTGTATGGAATTTTTAATATGTTAGTATTCTAGACATGTTAGTATGATTTAATTATAATCATGGTTTTTGTATGATGGATGGTTGTATTGGATGTTAAAATGGTTGTTGATTAATTAGAACATGTTAGAAATAATAGGGTGTGAGTGATGGTGGTGGCCGGATTAGTTGGCCGGAGAAACCAGCCCAAACCGGCCGGTCCAGGCCCGGTTCAGGCCGGTTCAGGCCGGTCCTGGTCCGGTCTGGATTGGTCCGGGTTTTGGTCTTTGGGTTGTGTCGATGTTTGATTGTTATGTTGTGGTGTTGACGGGTTTTAATTATGATAAGCATGCGGGAATTAATTAGAAACGGTTTTTACTAAAATTGTCAAAACAGCCACTTTAGCCCAAATCAGGCCGTAAGGCACAAATCAGGCCCATGTGGGTCCGGCCCAACTCAGCCCGTGGGTCCCACTTTGGGACTTGTGACGGTTTTTGAGTTATCGTCATTTTTATCGCGTTTTGTAATAATTAGCAAGCGAGAAATATTAATAAGTAAATATTTAATTAAAAAGGTTTTTCATTAAATTATTATTTCTCACATGTTAGAAATTATAAGACGAGACCGTAGTTTTAAAGTAATCCCCTCCTTTAAGTCAAACGGGGTTTTGGGTATAATATAATCTAATTCACATGTTAGAAGTTTTATTAAAATAACATGTAATGAATATGTTGATTTTATGTCTATGTGATAAGACTCTGTTTCTAGCCGGTTTGATCCAACGTGTTTGGTCAAACTAAGATCTAGTCAGCCCCGATTTGACTGATGACCCGTCGCGGGACTCGGGTCGGGGATTTGTCTTCAAGTATGGTTGTTTTAATTACAGAATTAGCCTTAGTAGATATGAGGCGATATGATATTTGATTATTATTTATATGCAATTAGTCACATGATAGGATGTTGTTCCCGTGACTGTTTTGATTATATGGTTGGTGTCGTGTTGACTAAGTACCCATAGAGAATTACGATTATATGGCATGTTAAGTCGTATCTTGGCCATGTTTTAAAGGTAACCTCTGAGTTAAGATATTAGTTTGGTTCAGCCATTGTAATTCTAAATGAGTATCTTGGACCATGACATTGATAGGCCGTACTATCTTTAACGAGCATACGGAGTTTGTCGCTTAATAGCGTTTGTGTCTCGGCTTGGTGGGTTTATATCCAAGTCGGGGCATGGCTGCCTGATCCGTTTTGGGACTGGAGCCAGCTTAAGTACTAGCCATCTCTGCTTAGGGGGTCGCCTAGTAGAGTTTCTCATAGACGGTTATGTCATGGGACGGGGAATGGAATAGCTGTTGTCGCTAGGTCTGATAATCAGGACTAGGATGTTTTTCCTACCTTGTGGT
>JAIUZE010030458.1:0-11955 GCA_022085475.1 Heliosperma pusillum | reverse complement strand
TGCAAGGTGTCTTGCAGGTCGTCCTTGTATTTGATCATATCAAGAGTGGTTTCCTCGATCTGGAGAGTAACTGTCTGACTGGAATTATCTACCATAGATACCTTCCGAGCGTGGCCACGCATTTTCAGCTTACTCCTCCTCGAGTGGCCTTGAGATTTAAAAACAACCCTGACAAGGGGTGGACAATTCCTATCGCACTGTTCCCTTTGCATAGCCACAGCTCATCATGACCCAAAAGATGCCCATTTGACCCCAGTTACGAAGGTCGTAGAGCATAAATCAAAGTCACTCTGAAACTGTGCCACCTTAGGCGAACAGTCTTTAGTAAAAGAATTGACTCAAAAGAATACTAGTAGCTCTTGCCACGACCAGGCTACAAGAATTGCCAGAATTCTATAAGCGGTCACTGCCCGACAGATTGTCCCTTACAGTCTGTCTATGTGATCGATTTGTCATCCCTATGACCCTATGACACTTGAACTTGCCATCAATCGCACCACAATCTAGTCACTTCGAGATGTCACCTCACATAAGTGACTATGGGCCAATGCTATGTTAAATCAGTCCACTTTAATGGAGTCCAAAATTGTCTCTACAATCCATTTGGATATAACAAAGCACAAAACAAGTTTTAAAAACTCAAACGATAAATGTGATTATCATATATGAACAATCAACACAATGTTATTGCTTCATATCTTATAATCTAAAGTTTATTTCGTCCATGACAATTCATGACGATCTTGTTAAATGCAATAAAGGCTTGGGCAGTGAATATACCATATATTCATTTATTCCAACCTTGTGAATTGCTTTTTCCTTCCATCCAACGTTATTCCTAATAACATGAATTCATCTATGTACATGTCTAGATCTCTATCTAGTGTTGGGCTCTTTAACTTGAAAGATACTCCCACTCGTTATCATGATAACTGATAGGTATTAAGGTGAAATGAGCTACCATTAGCTCCTTGTAAGCCACCTTATTCTCATCATAATGTACTACGTCTCTATTTGTAGAATTTATAATGATTGACTCTTCAATCATCCTTTTAGTTATTCGCTTCTTTTATAACAAAAGTACGCCTAGGATTTCGATAAATCCTTTTAAGTTTGGAAATTTGGGTTTGTGTAACCTTTACCACATTGTCAAATTTTCTCTACCAAACACAAGAATATATCCCTAATTCTCCTCGAGAACTCTATGGATGTTCTTGTAGGCTATCCAATGACACTCATCTGGATTGATTTGTTATGGACTTGTCATGCTCCTAGCATACAATTCATTTAGGTATGTGCATGTAATGGTATACATGATCGATATCATGTGATCAACAACTCTTAGGTTCAGTGGATGACTATAACCCTTTCATAGTGTTCCCACTTTTATCAACATAAACAACCTATTTAACTTGTTGAATAGATTAAATATCTTATCGATATAAGATACCATTTAAAAACCAAGCTAAAATCTTCTATTCCACAATAGATTTTGATTTCATTATACACGTTGCCCTCTTTCATCCAACATTAAAATCCAACCACTCCTTTCAAAAAGGTAATATTAATATGTCACTCTTAATGAGTGAAACGTCATTCACGTGGAAAACAATTTCTCCCACTGAACTTCATGTCTTTACATGATGACTTAAACTCCCACTTAACTTCATGTCTATACATGACTTTAACTCCCACTGAATTTCATGTCTATACATGACTTTTCGACAATTCGAGTGAAACCCTTCTTATATCTTATAATAGAAAAGATCATCATAACCTCTAGGTAGATACATACAATAGGCTTGTGTCATGTACACATCCTATTCCAAATCCCTATTTGGACAAGATCGACACACCTATTATGAGGTATTTTATTGATGATTTGGATCTAAGCATAGTTACACATTAACTTAGCTTTTGAAGACATCTACATGTCTATCCATGCAACTACAATTGGACAACTCCAAATAAAACATTTTCTTTGCATAGATTCCATATAGTTTCATAAGTCTCTTTTAGAAAATCGAAATTCAAAATTTATAGGTACTTCCACTTCATAGATCATAATCTTATTATATCAAGAACAATTTCTTTTGGTCTCGTCACTAGTCTAAGGATTTACCTAAGAACGCTTTCTTTTGGTCTCCTCACTAGTCTTGAGTCTAACCTAAGAACATTTTCTTTTGGTTTCCTCACTAGTTCCTAACTAGTTTTTCGTTGTGGCTTATTTTCTCCCACTCTATCTTTAGAAAAATACAATTATTTTCTTTAAAGATAGCCTTATGAGCCACAAACAATTTTGTACTCATACTTGTAAGGGAGGTAGAAGTATCACAACATGACTTTAAGTGATCTACTAAAGACTTCTTTGTAAAGACATCGAATCTTAGCTTCAACATAGACTAGTTCTATAAGAGCTAAAGAGGTGAACTCATATTCATGTCATTTACTTTCTTTATAAGTGGTGATGCCAATTGGTTTGGTAGACTCCCTACTTTGAGTTCAATAACTCAATTTCGACTTGGCAATTGATCTTTCAAAGCGAGAATCGAATTCTTAGCCTTTTATTATAATGATCCAATCATCATAATACTTATTTGATTAATTTGAGTCGATACAATTTATGTTATTTGTGCAAGTATAGTATGATGATAAGTTTTTAGAACTAAAAAGTTTCAACAAACCGAATGACTTGGGTTGAGAACCAAGTCACTAAATCCAATTACAACCAATGTCAATAAAAGGAATTAAACAAATTTCCATGTCAAACAAGGAAATTATAAAAGTTATAAAAACAATATCTCAAAATACATCCCAAAATTTTGATAATTCAAAATGAGATCAAGCTTCCATAGGTCTTCAATCATGGGTAGCTACCTTAGCTTCCCTTGAAGAGCCTTCTTAGGCTTGCTTGTCCTTGCCTTTATCCTTGCTAGGATGCCCTAATTACAATTAAATAGGGTAAGAATCACAACTTGTATCTTATACCAAAGTTGAGATCATTACATAAACGAAAAAGGGATAAATTACCAACTGAAACATCTTTCCAGTTTTGATATCTCCTAGATATTTAGTGCAATTCCTCTTCCAATGCCCTATGCCATTACAATAATGGGCATGGGAGGGCTATTCTCAATAGCTTTACCCTTTCCCTTGAAGGTGGAGGGCTTCTTCCCTTTACTACCACCTTTCTTGAGCTTCCCCTTACTATTTTATATCCTTGGAGGTGCTAACATTTAGTCTCATGTCTCTCTCAGCTTGCACAAGCATCTTGTGCAATTCATGAAGAGAGGTTTCTTATGTTATGCATATTGTAGTTTACCCTAAACTTCACATATGCTTTTATTTTCCCCAAGGAATGTTAGACTCGGTCGATAACGAGTTGTTCGGGAATGGTCACCCCTTGCAATTTAAGAGTCTCAACATGCTCAATCAATTTGAGTACATGAGGGCTAACTTTTGGTCCTCTTTTAGGTACATGTTGAATAATGTGGAAACCGTCTTATATTGTAAGATCCTAGGAGCTTGTGAAAAACATGATCACAAGCTAGGCATAGATCTCATAGGCCGTGCTCATCTTATGGCACTCCTTTGGAGATTGGCTTCCAACGAGAAGATCAAAACGTTTTTGATCACGGCGGACTCTTTGTGGCTAGCCTCATAGGCTCGCCTTGCGTGGCGGTTGACCTTTCATTAGGTGTGGTGGGAGAGGCCTTGGCAAGGTAACGAAACCTGTCGTCACCCGCCGCGACCAAGCGGAGTTGCATATCCCAATTGGTAAAATTAGCGCCATTCTTTCTAACTTGTATCGATCCATGAAGGATCGAAGTTATGAGACATTTGTGAGAGTTGGAGCATAGGTGGTGGTGGACGAATTAGCATTTGCCATTGCGAATAAACAATTATGACTACAAATTTTAAAGACATAAAGGAAATATCAACATTTATCATTTTAAATACTTGTAAACATTTTAAACAAGTTTTAACATTTAAATAGTGACCTCTACCCAACTATTATAAATGATTCCGAGATCCAACTTCATATCAACTTGGGCACGGTAAGCCGATTCATCCCTTATTAACATAATTCGGTGGATTAACTCTTTAATCGATTCTACATTAGAACTCTCGGTCGATAATATTACTTTAATATTTATCTTAAGCCCGGAACACATGCGGCTACGGTCGCGAATACTTCCGTTGAGCTCAATCCAAATTTCGAAATAATAACATTTATTACCCCACTTACCCAACGTAACAAGTTTAGCACCCCGGTGAGCCGAGCCTACTTCCTTGCGAAATTGGGATTCATGGGTTCTAACATTTGGTAAGGCTTGATCTCAATTATTTATATGAGAGGTCATGACAATTTATAATCTATCATGTTAAAGTGAACTAAATCGATGAATTAACGATTATTTAAATTGACACGGTCGAATACTCGATAAATATGCATGTCATGTTATGGCGATTTGGCAATGCATGCAAACATATTAAATAAAATGCAAGCATAAAAATAAAACTCCTAGTATGGCCTTTCCTAGAATAGAAAATCATATAATCTATTACAAGTTCGGAAACCAACTCCTTTGGTCCCTTGAACTTCATAAGCACGCCTCCCAAGGTCACCGTCTCTCTCTCGGAACTCCTTTCCGAATGGCACCGTCTTTGGGAAACTCCGGTTTTACAATTAGTTACAAAATATATAATAAAATTACAATAATTTCCTATTATACATTTGTAAAATAAAATAATACAATAAAAGTGATTCGAGATCACATTAAATTACAACCGAATCAATATTCCCTTACATTTCGGGCAATATCGATTAAAACTAAGGCCATACAAGGAAAAATTACATAATTCCAAATTACATAAACCAAAATATGACATTCATAAATTGAAAATATGACATTCATAAATAAAATGCAGCATTATAATATGTATAAAACATGCTCATGTTAAATGCCAAATCGCTCTACTTAACGGTTTATATCGAATATAACCCGGTTTTACGGAAATGCGTGATAATAACACTTTAAAATCACCAAACAATACTTAAATCATATTTAAGTCCAAGTTAATTATCCCAACTCATTTAGGCCTCAAAAATTAGTCATCACTCAATTTTTGACAATAATTCAACTTGTTGTTATATAATTGCTCATATTAGACTTTTAAAATCATATTTTAATCAAATAAATCCAAATTTAATTACAATAATTTCAAAATTTGAATTTTAAAATTTTTGTACATTCTGGAACATTTCCATGACACTCATAATGTCAAAAATCATGGTTTAAAAATTTCGAATCGGTTTAGAGAAAAATGGTTGCGCTTTATCGGTTTTATCAAATAAAATACATAAAGCATGCAAAAATTAATCATATTAAATTTTCAACTTTAGATCTGAAATGTGGGACATTTATGCAACCAGGAACAATTTTCTCTTGACATGAAAAATATTTTAGCTATATTTTCTTAATTAGTCACTATTTATGCCATTTTTACATTAAAAATTCATAAATCATGCAAGACAAATCACATAAGTCTGAAATTTTCCAGTATGACCAGAAAACATGCATGTGACAACATATAATAATTTCATCATCAGATTCAAATCGGAAGTATATTTGATAAATTAGTCACTATTTATGTCATTTTTACATTAAAAATCCATAAATAATGCTAGACAAATCACATCAGTCTGAAATTTTCCAGTCTGACAGGAAAACATGCAGGTGACAACATACTAAAATTGAATTGTCAGATTCAAAGCGGAAGTATTTTTAACCATTTGACCTTTATTTATTTCATTTTATCATATAAAAATCATAAATCACATGAAATACGTCCACTTCACACGAAATTTTACATACAGTAAGTAAAATGCATGTGTGATATTGTGTAAAAATTTCAAGGTTATAAGATAAGTTTAACTATTTTTAGTATTTTAAACATCATTTTACTCATTAAAATGTAATAAAAATACTAAAAAACATATTTGAGCACTATAAATTTCCATAAATCATCAAAATGACCTAAAATAATATTAGGACCAGAATATATTGACATGCAAATAACTTTGTGATTTTATCTTATAAAACACAAATTACTAGTTTTCATTAAGTTACCATAACTCGAAAAAACTATAAATCGATTATGCATGCAACAACCTTGGCTCTTGATACCGCTTGTAAGTTTCTTAAACTCGAATATTAGACACTTCTAATATCATTATACATTTAGTTTACTCTTAAACTAAATAAATCTTATGCATGCATAACTAGATATAAAAGAAAGAACCATTTCTTACATTGATTATGATGGAAATGGGCACAATATTTGAACTCCTTTCAAATATTGATCTTGAGCTAGTAAGATGAGGATGAATTCCAAGTTTCAAATTAGAACCTCTCCAATTAGTTGCACCCAAGACTACCCTTAATCTCTACAAAATAATACTACACTAGTATTAAATGTAGTAACCCTTTAAAATGATCTAATAACTCTTAATACTACACTAGTATATTATTAGAGAATATTAACTCTAAGTATTATGTAAACTTCTTAAGTTTAGTGAGATGTTAGAGAGAAGAAGTGATTTTTCATCAAATGAATTATATGAGATGGTGTAGTATAAATAAGAGGAAAAACAAGCCCTATTTGGCTTGCTCAAAACCGGTCACACACACACACCCACATGGGTGGGGTGTTGTCATTTTCACATTGTTCTTAACAATGTTAGGTTGAGTGTATGGGTCATTGTAGTAATCATTTGTTCTAATTCTCAATTAGAATAAAATTACAAACTAAAAAACTACCCACCATCACCACAAAAACCGGTGTACCCATATAAAATGGGTGTCCATTTTATTTTTGCAATTTGTCATTTGTCACAAGTGTGACATGTGACATGTAACATGTAATTAGGCTTATAAATGTACATTTAACTAATTTAAATGCAATTTCATAACAAATAAATTGGACTTAACAATTTAAGTCACATTTTATAATTACATGTAAATAAAATGGGTCCTCTCATATTTGGTTAAAATAATCTACAACAATTTGTAATTATAATTAACCAAATTAACTTATCTTAAATGTTTCATAAACATAATGCATTCTTAGTAATATAACAATTAAATTACTAAAATGAATCTTATTTAATCATATTACAATAAGATATATTTCTCACTTACAATTTAAACTTGGTTCAATTTAAGGGATTAATTAATCTGTATCGATATACAATTAATTAATGTACATGATTAGGGGATTGTCCTTTAGGTGTGACCTCAATGGATCAACTGATCACCACCGTCATACGACAGTAACGTCAAACTCAATTGAGCCAATCGTTACCGATTTATGTTGACCAGTTGACTATAATATTCATCATCCATTTGTATTCTTATTATTGAGATTTAATTATGTGTAGCACTCTTGTGTGTAGGACATTTACTCCAACAGTAATACCGAATTTCCGAAGTCGAGGTGATAGCTGTATCCTTCTACGTTTCCAACGAATGGTCACCAGCCAAAAAAAACGCAAGTAACGAAGAAAAAATTGATCTTTTAACGAAAAGGGGCCAGTGCAGTGAAACTGCACAAGTCACGACCGTGACTTGTATTTCACGACCGTGAAATGAGTTTCACGACCGTGACTTACATCTCACGACCGTGAAACACTCTGTTACGCAAAGGTAAAACATCAGCCACTTTTTCACGACCGTGACTTGAGTCTCACGACCGTGACATGCCATCTCACGACCGTGAAACGAGTTTCACGACCGTGAAACGAGTCTAGACGGCTCCAATTTGTTCTAAACTCAACCATTATCAACTATTATCATAAATCATCATTTTACATATCAAATTCCATCAAACCACAAGTATCATCATCATCACTCATCAATTAACAACATTCATTAATCATAACATGATTCCTAAGCTTACTAATCGTATTCTAATACGATTTCTAGCATATAAAGCATGTAAAACACGTAAATGATACCGAGTAACCCTTCACCGTTACCTTTATGCGTCTTCACTACTCGTCAAGCTCCTCTTCAATTAGAAAATAGTCTTTGTCGTGATCTTGGAGGTCACCACCTACAAATAGATCATAAAAGATGAATAAAATTCATCTTGAGAAAGACGAAAAGATTGAAAAGCGAGAAAGACGATGATTTTAATATCAATACGGATAGAGGAAGGTAAGGGGAGAAGAATGAGACGAACTTACGTGAATTCTATCGAGTAATGAACGAGCTAGGATGAATCAAAGATCGAAAAGCTATGGAGGCAAGGTTTCTTAAGGAAGACGCAAAATTTGGTTTGTGTTTGATTTTGTGTTGAATGAAATTTAGGTTAAGGAGTAGTGTGAGTTGTGTAGGAGAAAAGTCAAGAAAAAGTCAAAGACGACTTAAAAGTCAAGAAAAAGTCAAACTCGCCTTAAGACGGGATTTTCATGGAATCTCGCAGAAATTCCAAATACGAACTCGGAAATTCTAAATTCGACTCGAAACATAAAAAGCTAATTTAAAACTTAAATTCGCTGAAAAGATTTCGTAAAATATTTCTACTAGAAAATAGGGTACATTTCGTGTGTGCCATTAACCATTTTTTCATTCAACCCCAGAAAAGCAAAATACTTTCTTCCTTAAGCCAAAAACCAAACCTTGCCTCCATAATCTTTCCATTCTTAGAATCATCATAGCTCACTCGTTTCTTGCTTAAATTCACGTAAGTTCGTCTCATTCTTCCCCTCTTATCTTTCTCTATCCGTATTGATAATAAAATTACCGTCTTTCTCGCTTTTCAAACTTTCCGTCTTTCTCAAGGTGAAGTAAATTCATCTTTTATGATCTATTTGTAGGTGGTGACCTCCAAGATCCCGACAAAGACTATTTTCTAATTGAGGAGGAGCTTGACGAGTAGTGAAGACGCAATAAGGTAACGGTGAACGGTTACTCGATATCATTTACGTGTTTTACGTGATTTCTAGGATAGAAACCGTATTTAGATTATGGTTAGTAAACTTATGACTTGTATTATTGTTAATGGATGTTGTTTATTGAGTATTCATATGAGAAGTGATGAATTAGAATGATAGTCGATAATTATTAAAAGTTGAACCTTGGTGAATTTGATGATTTTCGTGCATATGGACCCCAGCCGGTCGACCGGCAGCCGGTCAGACCACCGGCTGGGGTAGTGGCTGTATTTTGTTACATTTTTACGTGATTTTGAAGTATGACTTGGGTCTCAGCCGGTCGACGGGCAGCCGGTCAGACCACCGGCTGAGACACCCCTCTTTTCCCTTTGATTTTCCATAATGCCTTTGGTCCCAGCCGGTTGACCGGCAGCCGGTCCACCTGACCGGCTGGGACATGCTGTTGTTTCACATTGGTTTTCGTATGATGCATTGGCCTTAGCCGGTAGACCGGCAGCCGGTCCACCTGACCGGCTGGCACCTGCTGGACTTTGTTTGTATTTCTTGTTTACGATTTCATTTATAATAATTCCGATCGTTCGTTTATCGTATAATTTTACGTAGTGACTTATAATATTAATGTTTTTGATATATGATATTTCTTTCCCTTGTACCATATGTTTTGTGACGGTTTTTGTTATGTCCCACTTTGAGTCGGTTTTTACAAATGTTACGGTTTGAGCACTATTTTGTCTTGTGCTTTGTACTCTCATTCCCTTGGCTACCTCCACGTTCGTAAGGCTGGAATGTCGGAACGGGGAGGTATCCTACTGCTTAATTGCATGTGTTAGTGGGCATACGACGACGTTGTTGGGAGGCGAACGCTATGCGTTGATCGCCCCGGCCGTCAAATGTTGTGTACTTGCGAGGTGGTGTTATTTGCATGTAGCGTACCGCTTGTTATGAGGCTTGTGCTCTTTTCCGCCTCTTTCGTGAATTGATCTACCGAATTTGGGGTACTCGGCGTCTATGATTGACTGAGTCTTGGATGCGAAATGTTATCGCATGTCGAATCGGAAAATGGTATATTCCGAGAATCTGGCCAGGTTTAGACTAGGACCGTATTATTATCGTCGTGCTACCAGGAGTAAATTAGCTTATATATACGAAATGTAGCATCGTGTATGCGTTCAGGGCAATGTTTTATCCCTTGGATGCCTTTTAATCATACTTGCTGGGACACGGTGCTAGTGCGTTTCATTTACCGTGAGAGATGTCGTCTTTGTGTCGTCGTTGTTCTTGAATGCGTGATTTCATGACTTATTATTCATGGTCATTGTATGATTGGGCATCGTCTATGTATGGTATGTTTGAATGGATGATAATATGATGGATTTATTGTGATCATCGCAAGACTTGGCATGATTTGTTTGTCGAGTCTCAATCTTATCAAACTTATACCGCTAACGGTGAGATGTAAGCCCTAGTGAGCGTATTCGGTTGCCTAAGAGTGTCGTCCCCGAGTCTTTGTATAACATGATGAATTCAGACTTTTACTTCTTATGCTCTTATCATTATATATTGAATTGCCTATCTATCCTTATCGTATCTCACATGTATATCTATACGTATGCATGCTCTACCTTTGTATTTCCTTCTATGTACGTTTAATATGATATGGCTGGGAGAACCCGGAGTTACTCTCCACTCACTGTGGCATTCATGTTTTTCATGGATGAACAGGTTGCTTGCATGGATGGCTTTTTGCTATGATATTTTGGGTTCGGGTGTGAGCTAGCAGGCGTTGTCCCTGGAAGTTTCACCTCTAGATGATTTTAGCTAGTTTTGCTAAACACTTGTTCTTTGCTAACATTTTGAGAGACCCCGTCTCTTTGTTGTATTTCGTACTTAGTTTCTAATATTTTGACATTCCTCGTATTATCTATCTTGCATGTATAAAAGTTTTTAAAACTTCGTATTTCCGCATATTATTTCACATGCTTGTATGTTTTATATTTCCGCATTCGCGAGGGTTGTCACAGTTTTATTAACAACAGGTAATTTAGAATACACTGTTGTTAAAGGTATGATTAGTTTTGGTGGGAAATATGTTACAACGCTTTTAATGAATTTTGAAAAACCGTTGTTATTATTTTTATTATTGTTTTTGAAAAAATTTTAATTTGTTCCCCTGCCAGTGAAAATCCTGCATAAATCAGCAGCAGTAGCAGCACTGTGACAACCCTCGCGAATGCGGAAATATAAAACATACAAGCATGTGAATTATATAGCGGAAAATACAGTATTTTAAAAACCTTTATACATGCAAGATAGAAAAATACGAGGAGTGTCAAAATATTACAAACTAAATAAAAATACCACAAGAGACGTAGTCTCTCAAAGTGTTAACAAAAGACAAAGTTATTAGCATCTAGCTAAAGAACGTCTAGAGGTGTTTCATCCAGGGACAACGCCCGCTAGCTCACACCCGACCCCAAAATATCAAGCAAAATGCCATCCAATCAAGCAACCTGTTCATCCATGAAAAACATGAACGCCACAGTCAGTGGGGAGTAACTCCGGGTTCTCCAGCCATATGACATTAAACGTACATAAAAGAAAATACAAAAGTAATCATGCATATATATATATACATGTGAGTTGCGATAAGAATAGATAGGCACTTCTATAGATAATGATGAGATCATGTGGAAATCAAAACCGTAACCATCATGTTATTCAAAGACTCGGGATAGACACTCTTAGGCAATCGAATACGCTCACTAGGGCTTGCATCTCACCGTTAGCGGTATAAGATTGATAAGATTGAGACTCGACAGACAAACCAGTCAAGTCATGCGATGATCACATAATATCCAACAGATTATCATCCATTCACGAAACAAGACATCGACGGTGTCCAATCATGCAATGACCATGAATAATATCATTAAATCACCGCATTCAAAGACACGACACAAGACGACATCTCTCACGGTAAATGAAACGCAACG
>JAIUZE010030456.1:0-41144 GCA_022085475.1 Heliosperma pusillum | reverse complement strand
CGTACTAGCCTAGAAAACACATTAAAAACACGTAAGTGATACCGAGTAACCCTTCACCGTTACCTTTTAGCGTCTTTAATCGATTTCTAAACCTTCCTAGTCTCCACCTACATACAATTAGATAATAAAAGATGAATATCATTCACCTTGAGAAAGACGGATAATTTAAAAAAGCGAGAAAGACGGTAATTTTATTATCAATACGGATAGAGGAAGCTAAGAGGGGAAGAATAAGACGAACTTACGTGAATTTTAGCGAGTAACGAAGGAGTAGCGACGAATCTAAGCTTGATAAAAATGGAGTTTAGGTTTTTGGTGGTTTGATGAGGAAGAAAGAGTAAGTGGAAAATGAAAGAAGGATTTAGGGGTTGAGGGAGTATATGAAGGAAAAAGTCAACGAAAGTCAAAGACGGCTCAAAAGTCAAGAAAAGTCAAAGACGGCTCAAGATGGAATTCACTTGAAATTTCGCGTAATATCCAAATACGAACTCGGAAATTCTAAATTCGACTCTGAAAATTAAATTCTAAATTAAAACTAAATTTCGCTCAAATGTATCCGTAAAATATTTTCTTTATAAAAATAGGGTACATTTGCGGGTGTTACATTTTTATTGTTTGTTTTTCAAAAGAGTCGTGCATCAATCTTTATCAATCGCTCGCGTGAAATACGTTATTGGATAATAGTACATCACATAATCTTACAATTCTTTAACGAGAATCTGTGTGAGTTTTATTGTACTTTCTTATTAACGTAAGATAGTATAGAGTATTTAGCGATACTCACCTTGAGTTATAATCATAGTTGATTATACGAGTGGGTTGATAATTTTTGTAATCCGTAGAAAGGTACTAAGAATTATTAATCGAGAATAGTGGACGTAGGTTTCAAAGTGTGAAACTGAAGCACTTCAAAAATCCGTGTGCCTCTCTCTACTCTCTTTACGTTTCGTTACTTACGCTTACTTTAATTAATTAATTAGTTGATTTTAATCTATTAGATCAAATAATTAATTACATATCATATAAATCGAAAAAGTGGGGCTAGTTTTTAATACTCAATTCACCCCCCCCCCCCCATCTTTCGTATTCGATCAATAGACTCTACATACACCGCACCATAACGTCACTTTCAAAGTTATAACTCAAATAGGTATAACTAGGGTAGCATACATGTAAAGTTATAGTTAAATATGCTATAACCTTAATGATATAAACCAAAACCCTAATTTCTCAACATAAGCAAACCCTAGCCTCTCCCACAAGGAGGAGGCCGAAACCCTAGGCCACGGCAACCCCACGGCCGCGCCACCACTAACGACGCTAGGGTTCGCGATTTGAACCCTAGTTCGCGCACCAAATAAATAATTGAATATAGAATAAACATAAATATTAAATGCAATTAAACATGTGAATCATAAGCATAAATAACCACACAAACAATTAATCATACAATCAATCATTATATCATGTTAATAATTCACTTTCTATAAACACAATTAAAGGAAAACACATAGTTATCTTTTTTACGCAATAAATACCGCAAAATAATCTTCATCTTCATGAAAACGTTATTAATACTGTGCTACAGAAATCCTCCTCCAAAAACGCCCCAAAAGAAAGACATCTTCTTCTTATTCTTCTTATTTACCAATCAAATATATAAACACTAAAGGTTGGTCTAAACTTCATACAATCGAGTCCCTTAAACATATTATGAATTGAATATATTGTAGAGGTAAGAGCCATGATTGTAAATATATAATTTATATTTGATTTGGATGAAGAAAGTTGCATAACAATGGAGTCAAAGACAGGTAATGAAAAGAGGGGGAAGAGCTGCGGCACAGGGCGTATTTCACTTGATTGACGTATTCCCGCCTATGATATCCCAGATCTCCTTTTACAAAGCGAAAACACAAAATAATTGAGCAGCTTGCCTACTAGGTTAGATTTTCTATTTATAAGAGAATTTAAGTGGGCTTTTAATCCATTAGCTCACAAGATGGATAATCCAATTACAAATCGGATTTTATATAATTAAAACGCTCAAAGAGTTTATATAGGAGAAGTAGCTATTAAATTAAAATAGTAAAATCGTGCACGGACATTTTAACCCATCCAAATTAGGTAAAAATTGAAAATAACAAAATAGAGATCGCAAGCGTTAAATACCCATTAAATAATTAAACTCGCAAAAATAATTATTTTAATAAAAATAAATTTCCGGATAAAATTTATTATAAAAACACGGGGTGTTACACATGCAGTGTTGTTGGGGCTTGGTGATAGCGAGTCTGTAAGGGATGAGGTGTTTATACCTTCTAGGGAGTTGGTGTCTTGTAATAAGTCGTTCAAGGGTGTGTCTATTATTGTGGGGCAGGTAGACTTTCCTTTTAATTTGTTTAAGTTTCTTTTAGATGAGCTTGAGGTTATACTCGGGATGGATTCGCCGGGGAAGTATAAGGCAAATATAGATTGCCATAGAAAGAAGGTGTCGTTAAGGGGTCCTAAAGGGGTTAGAGTGTCGTACCGGGGTTTGTTGTGAAGACTATAGTGAAGTTGATTGCGGCCATTACCTTGAAGTCGTATCTGAGGAAAGGTTGCCCGATGATCTTGTGTCATGTGAGAGATACTAGAGTTGAAGAGCCAGCAGCAGATCAGATTGAGGTGTTGAGTGAGTTTGTGGATGTCTTTCCGGATGAAATACCGAGATTCCGCCGAAGAGGGATATTGATTTCAGCTTACAATTAATGTCGGGTCCAAGACCAATTTCTAAGGCCATGTATCGCATAAAACCGAAGGAGCTTGAAGAGTTGAAGAATCAGTTGAATGAATTGTCAGACATGGGGTATATTAGCCCTAGTGTGTCGTCGTGGGGTGCGCATGTGATGTTTGTGAAGAAGAAGGATGGTAATTTACGGTTATTCATTGATTACCGTGAACTGAATCATGTAACGGAGAAGATTAGGTATCCATTACCTAGGATTGATGATTTGTTTGACCAGTTGAGTGGAGCTGGAGTGTTTTTGAAGATAGAGTTGTGGTCGGGTTATCATCAGCTGAGAATAAAGGATGGTGAAATACAGAAGAAGCCGTTTCGTTAGAGGTATGGGCATTATGAGTATGTGGTGATATATTTTGGGTGACTAATGCACCAGTCGTATTCATGGATCTTATGAACCGGATCTTCAGTCCATATCTGGACACGTTCGTGGTGGTGTTCAGACGATATCTTTGTATATTCTAAGACTAAGGAGGAGCATGCAGAGCACTTGAGGTTAGTGTTGCAGATTCTGAGGGACAACCAGTTGTATGCTAAGTTGTCTAAGTGTGAGTTTTGGCTAGAGAAGGTGGCATTCTTGGGTCACATTATATCAATGGAAGGTGTGATGGTTGATCCGAGCAAGATAGAGGCGGTGTCTGATTACGAGGCACCAAATAATGTAGCCGAGGTGAGAATTTTCTTAGGCTTACCTGGATATTATAGGAGGTTCGTGAAGGACATTAAGAGGATTGCTAGGCCAATGACAGCATTGATGAGGAAAGAGAACAAGTTTCGCTGGGATGAGAGATGTGAGACGGCGTTCCAAACCTTACAGGAGCATTTAACCACAGCTTCGGTCTTAGCTTTACCTAGGGGTGGCATCGGGTCAGTCGGGTCGGGTTTGGGTCGGGTTAACTCGGGTCGGGTTTGGGTCGGGTTCAGGTCGTATCGGGTCAGACTGCCCTTTCGGGTCGGGTTCGGGTCGGGTCGTTATCAAGTCGTTATCAGGTCGAGTCATTTTCGGGTCAAATGATACATCGGGTCGGGTCGGGTTTGGGTCGGGTCGTAATCGGGTCCGGTTATTTTATCGCAATACTTCAATATTTTTCCATTAAATCTAGTTTTAAATTATTATTTGGTTTAATTAATTCATTATTAAGTCAAACATATCAATTTAAACAATAAATCACTTTCATTTTGATCATTTTTAAGGTTAATAATTGTCACAGCGTCAATTTAATCGGGTCAATATCGGGTCGGGTCAATGTCGGGTCGGGTCTGGGTCGGGTTCGGGTCACTGATCTTTGGGTCATCAACGGGTTACGGGTCGTCATCGGGTCGGGTCGGGTCGGTTTCGGGCTGCAGTATTCTCGGGTCGGGTCGGTTTTGCTCGGGTTTTGGGTCGGGTCAGACTTGCCATCTCTAGCTTTACCCGAGGGGAGTGATAACTTTGAAGTGTATACGGATGCGTCGAAGTGTGGATTGGGTTGTGTGTTGATGCAGAATGGGAAGGTGATAACTTATGCTTCGAGGCAGTTGAAGTCTTATGAGGAGACTTACCCTACTCATGATCTGGAGTTGGGTGTTGTGGTGTTCGCATTGAAGATTTGGAGGCACTATTTGTATGGGGCTACCTTTAAGGTGTTTTCAGACCACAAGAGGTTGAAGTAAATCAATACCCAAAAAGAGTTAAATATGAGGTAGCGACGGTGGATGGAGCTGATCGGTGATTATGATATGGAGATTTTCTATTATGAGGAGAAAGCAAATGAGTTGTCGATGCTTTGAGCCGGAAGAGTGTACATTCCTTGTACACTACGATGTCCTTGATGCGTTTGAGGGATGGAGTTACGAAGATGAGGATCCATGTGATTCAAAAGGGAAAAGCTACTAATGATTTGATGATTGAGCCGGAATTGTGTGATGACATTCGGAGCAAGCAATTGGGAGATCCTAAGATTCAGCTATGGAAGAAAAGGGTAGAGGAAAGTACTGCTCCTAGATTCTCCATCCATGTAGATGGAAGTGTTACATTTGAGGGTACATGATGTGTGTCGATTGATCCTAAGTTGAGGAAGGTGATTATGACTAAGGCTCACTGTACTCCCTATTTGGTTCATCCGGGTGGGGATAAGTTGTATAAAGATCTAAAGAAGACTTGCTTGTGGCCGGGGATGAAGAAAGATGTTGCTGATTTTGTAGCCAGATGTTTGACATGTCAGCGAGTCAAAGGAGACCAGCAAAGACCGCAGAGTAAGATTCAGTCTCTTGAGGTTCCGGAGTGGAAATGGGAGTCTATATCCATGGATTTTGTTTTAGGACTTCCGAGATCGCAGAAGGGGAATAATATGATTTGGGTGATTGTGGATCAGTTGACCAAGTCAACTCGTTTCATTCCTACGAAGGATACTTCGAGCAAGATTAAGTTAGCTTTGGCTTATAAGAAGCACGTGGTGAGGCTGCATGGAATGCCTAGTGACATTGTGTCTAATCGTGATGCGAGATTTATTTTTTGGTTTTGGAAGGAATTGCAAGAGTTTATGGGGACGACATTGAAGATGAGTACAACTTTTCATCCTGCAATGGATGGTCAGACGGAGAGAACGTTCAAGACCTTGGAGGATATGTTGAGGGCGTGTGTGCTATCTTTTGGTGGGAGCTGGGAGGATAAGCTAAACTTGATTGAGTTTTCTTACAACAACAGTTATCATACTAGCATTGGAATGACACCTTTTGAAGCGCTTTGTATGGGAGAAGATGTAGGAGTACATTGTGCTGGGATGATAGTTCTGAGACTGTGATTCTTGGACCACAGATGATTCTAGACATGATTGAGCAGGTGAAGCTGATTGGACAGAAGATGAAAGCAGTGCAAGATCGTAAGAAGAGTTATGCAAATTTTTAGGATATTGAGTTCCAGGTGGATGACAAAGTCCTTCTGAAAGCGTCACCTATACGTGGGTGATATATAATATATTTAGACCGATTCCCCTCTTCATTCTCTTCTATTTCGACCTTATTTAATGTGTTTTAGCGTCGGTTTTATTGCATTTTGGTTATTATTACGCTTTGCTTTCATATCATGAATTCCCGCCTCATTTTATAGGAAATGAAGAAAGAATGAGACGGGATGAGAAGCAAGAAACCGTCTCTATGCAAATAAGGCAAGGAAGAAGAAGAAAAAAAGAAATGAAGAAAGAAAGAAATGAAGAAAGGAAGAAAAGAAGAGGAGGAAGAGGAACACGGGTCTCAGCCGGTCAGGCCACCGGCAGCCGGCCAGCCGGCTGAGCACCCATAATACCTCAAAACCAAGCTCAAAAATTGGAAAATAGCAGAGGGGCTCAGCCGGTCAAGCCCACCGGCAGCCGGCCGACCGGCCGAGACCCATCTCACATGAAGAAAGTTGAAGTTTTGAGTCAGAGGGGCTCAGCCGGTCCAGCCCACCGGCAGCCGGCCGACCGGTTGAGACCCCAACTCCGCATTTCCACCTTCCCTTCTTATTTTGAACCCTCAATTCCACCAACCCATATATACCCCTCTCCTAATTTATTTTAGACACATAACCCTATACACAAAAACCCTAGATTTAGCCTTCAATATTCCTAATCATTACTCTAATCCTTTGATAATTAGCACTAATTACTCTAGTTTTCTACTTAGTTATCTTTAGATCTAGTCTTTCCTTTAGCTAGTTTTGAACAATTGGGTTATAATTTGAAGACAAGAGGAGACTCTTATTTGATTATTAATCCAAGTTTCATCCTTTCTTACAAGTTTTGGTATAATTCCTCATCTTTATTTTATTACTTGTCTTTTAATTACTTGTTCTTGTTTATTTACTTAGTTTTTGTGTTGAATATGTCTTCTCTTGCTTATTTCATGTCAAAGTATCCATCTTTAATATTTTTCTTCATTAGTATGTGTGAGTAGTGCCCTTCTAGGGTATATGGGGGATCTTTTGTAGGTTCTTGGGGTTAGAATGTGGTTTTTATTGTAAAAATCTAGTCTTTTGGTAATTCCTATATTTTGTGCACACCATGTGTTTGTAGAAATGCTAGAATGAGTAATTCATGCTTTCTTTCATCTTGTTGCTAGCTTAGGCGAGAGCTTGGCTTGTTTGTTGCTTGTCTGTGTTTATAGGAGTCTTGGGGGAGGTAGGGCGAGAATCCGACCAAACCTAGGCAAGGAACCGTCTTTCATCGAGAGGTGGAGACCTGCCAATACTTATTTAGACCGACTTTACCTTCTACCATATTCAACCCCAACCTCATTAGTGAACCCATTTACCTTAGTTTTCTTAATTCTTGCTTTAAATCTCATAATTGCTTATTTGTTAGGCTTAGTTAGTTTCACTCACCTTCAACTTGCTATTAGCTAGAACTAAACTAGAACTTGATTAAACCTCCTTTGAACCATAATTACCGTCCCTTGGGATACGACCCTTGCAATGCCCAACGATAACTCGTCCGCTTGTGAGGTTAAGTAAAACCTACATCAAGTTTTTGGCGCCGTTGCCGGGGACGGCGATATTGGATAAGATAGTTTAATTGATTTTAGGTTTAGTTCACCTTTATTTGTTTGATTTTCCATTTGTCCTAGTGCATCTATTTGCATTAGTATTTGATTCTCTTTTGAGTGTATGAGCATGTGTTATATCGGTCCACTCTTTCCTCTCGACCGAGAGATAGAGAAAACTTTCCGGGCTCGAAGAAGACACGCTCTTATTTCCTTAAGAGGTTCCCCACCAATTCTTACCACCATAAATACTCCACCACCCACAATTGCGCCTTCAACTTCACAAACACCACCACCCACTTTACCACCCCTCACCATACCCACAAACATTCCAATAAACACAACACCCATAAATTACCCACTTTTTCCCAAAATTCAAACAACACCCACTCACCAAATTCTCCAATTTCACCCATTTCACCAACAAACAACCCATTCAACCTAGAGATGGCGGACCAACCTATGGGCTACTACAATAGGCCGGACCCCGACCGGTCTTGCTCGGCCATCAACTATGGAGCTATTGCCCCCAACACATTCGAACTCCGTCATCATGTCATCTCATTCATTCAACAAGACATCTTTCATGGGTTGAAGAATGAGGATGCTCATGAGCACTTGGTAGGCTTTAAGGAGAAGGTGGGAACAATCAAGAGGAATGGGATCACCAAAGACCAAATCTTACTCATCTTATTTCCTTTCTCCTTGAAGGAAAATGCAAAGAAATGGTTAAATTCCCATGAACTGGGAACTTTCACCACTTGGGCTAGTCTCTCAAAAGCCTTCATCACCAAGTTCTACCCCCCCTCAAAAACCGCAAGAATACGACATGAGATACAAACTTTCAAACAAAAAGGATATGAGACATTGAGTGAAGCTTGGGAGAGGTTTCGAGATATTCTAACCTCTTGCCCTCACCATGGTATCCCGAAATGGTTGACTACTCAAATTATTTTCCAAACTCTAGAACAAAGATTTCGAGACATGATAGTGGCGGCCTCCGGGGGAAATTTCGATAAAATGAACAATGGCGAAATCACGGAGATGATTCAAAACATCTCCGAGATGGAGAATAGCTATGGTTCGAGGGAGAGCGAGGGTAGAGGTGAAGGGTCTAGTAGACTCGAGATGGAAACCAAACTCAAATTGGATGAACTCTCAAAGAAGTTTGATAACTTGGGTCTAGACAAGGGCAAGGGGCAAATCCACCAACTCCAAACAGAAAGACCAAGTCAAGATAGGGTGTACTATGTTGAGAAACCAAGATCTCCACCAAGATCCTACTCCCAACAACCGATATGCGATACTTGTGGAGGTGTTGGTCACACATATGAAGTATGTCCTTCCTTCCCTCCCGATGATCAATTCCAACAAGAATGTTATGCAATGGAAGGGAACCAACCTAGGTACTCCTATCAACGACAAGAGACTTTCTACCGAGCCTTCCCAAATCAAGACCCAAAACTCTCATATAGAGGGCAACCCTTGGATCCCAAGTACCAAGCCCCACAATACCAACCACCTCCCAAACCCGACCATTCAAGGTCTTACAACAACAACAACAACCAAGGCCAAAATTCCGACTCTAGGAGATTTTCAAATCAAAGCAACCAATCCTATGTTTCCCCTCCGTTTTGAGAACAAAGAAACTCCAACAACCGTAACCAATACAACAACAACAACTTCCAACAACAACAAAATTTCCAACAACCTCAAAATTTCCAACAACCTCCACCTCCATGTGAACAATCCAACTTTTCGATTGAGCAAATGCTAAGGAATGTGGAAAATAAGGCAACACAACGTGAATTAAATGCGGAGCAACAATTCAAACTCTTGAGATCCGACATTTCAAACGTCCAAGCCCAACAAAGGAACTTTGATTCTTATTTGGCTAACCAAGGGCCTATCAACCTTCAAAAAGGAGAGTAAATTCTCCCAATGCAAGGCTCTCACCCTAAGGATGGACCACCACACCACCAACAAGCACATGTGGTTGCCTTAAGGAGTGGGAAAGAGTTAGAAGATCCATACAAAAATTATGAGCATGAGCCAAAAAGGAAGAGAGATGTGATGAAAGGAGGAGTTGAGAGTCCACCTCTTTCACCAACAATTAGAGGTGAGACTTCCAAGAAAGGGAAGGTTGATGAACAAGTTGTGGATGATGAGAACTTTGTGTTAGAGGAAGTGATTCTTGAAGAAGTGGAAAACAAAGAGAAAGAGAAAGAACCCAAGAGAAGTGATGACTCTAAACAAGCCCCACCTCCCAACAAAGCCTACATCCCACCAATGCCATTTCCCCATAGAGAAAGAGCCAAGACCGAGGAGAAGAAATTCTCCAAGTTCTTAGAGATGTTGAAGAAGCTAAATGTTTCACTACCTTTCACCGAGGTAGTGACACAAATGCCCCTTTACACAAAATTTCTCAAGGATGTTCTCACCAAAAAGAGGGGTATTGGAAGTGATGGGATAGTAGCCTTAACCGAGGAATGTAGTGCGGTGTTGCTCAACCATATGCCAAAGAAGTTACAAGATCCGGGTAGCTTTTCAATTCCATGCATGGTGGGCAATGTGAACATTGAAAGAGTATTGTGTGACTTAGGTGCAAGTGTTAGCATCTTGCCACTTCCTATTGCTAAGAAACTTGGCTTACAAGACATGATTCCTACTTCCATGACATTGCAACTTGCCGATCGATCGGTCCAATACCCTAGGGGTGTAATAGAGGATGTACCGGTAAAGGTAGGGAATTTCTACATACCGGCGGACTTTGTGGTATTAGATATTCCGGAGGATCAACAAACTCCAATAATACTTGGAAGACCCTTTATGGCAACTGGGGGAGTAATGATCGATGTGAAGAACGGACGACTCTTTTTCAATGTTGGAGGCAATGTAATTGAGTTTTCCTTGACGGGTATCTTGTCTAAGCCAATGTTTGAAAGTGCTTATTCGGTGGATATTCTAGAAGATGTTATCCAAGATGCTAATGATCTATGTTCGGGGGAAGTTGATGATGAGGATTATGAACCTATACCACCACTCCTTGATGAAAATGAGGGTAAGAACCCTCCAAAGGTAGACCTTAAACCCTTACCCCCCTCCCTTGAATATGCTTATCTTGATGAGGAAAAGGCACTTCCGGTGATTGTCAATGCTAACCTAGACATTGATCAAAAATAAAAACTTTTAAAAGTCCTTAAGATCAACAAAAAGGCACTTGGGTATAGCATTGACGACCTTGTGGGTATCGATCCTATAGTGTGTATGCATCGCATTGCACTAGAGGATGGATACACATCTTGTGCCCAACCTCAAAGGAGATTGAATGATAAATTAAGGGAAGTTGTGAGAAAGGAAATTGATAAATTGCTTGAGGCCGGAATCATATACTCCGTCTCGGGAAGCGAATGGGTGAGCCCGGTTCAAATCGTCCCTAAAAAGGGCGGTATGACCCTGGTAGAGAATGAGGGCGGTGAACTCATCTCCACCCGTCCGATCACGGGATGGAGAATGTGCATTGATTACCGAAAGCTTAATTCCGCCTCAATCAAAGATCATTTTCCTTTGCCTTTCATTGATCAAATGCTCGAGAGGTTGGCAAATCATGAGTATTTTTGCTTTCTTGACGGTTACTCCGGGTTTTTCCAAATTCCCATTCACCCGGATGACCAAGCAAAAAACAATTTCACATGTCCTTATGGTGTCTTCGCTTATCGGAGAATGCCATTTGGACTTTGCAATGCTCCCGGGACATTTCAAAGAGCCATGATGTCCATATTTTCTAAGTATATTGAGAAGTCTATGGAGGTGTTTATGGACGATTTTAGTGTCCATGGCACCTCATTTGATGATTGTTTGAAGAACCTCTCTCAAGTACTCCAAACTTGCATCCAATTTAACCTTGTGTTGAATTGGGAAAACTGCCATTTTATGGTACAAGAGGGAGTTGTTCTTGGTCATGTCATTTCTAAAAAGGGGATCCAAGTGGACAAGGCAAAAGTTGAGGTTATTGAGAAACTTCCCCCACCCAAAAATGTCAAGGGTGTGAGGAGTTTCTTAAGTCATGCGGGTTTTTATAGGCGTTTTATAAAAGATTTTGCAAAAATTGCCAAACCCCTAACCTCACTTCTTGTCAAAGACACTCCCTTCATATTTGATGATTTTTGCCATAAGAGCTTTTGTAGGTTGAAACAAGCTTTGATATCGGCTCCAATCGTGCAACCTCCCAATTGGGACCTTCCTTTTGAGGTTATGTGCGATGCTAGTGACTTTGCCTTGGGCGCGGTTTTAGGCCAAAGGCACGAGAAGAAGCTTCATGTTATAGCCTATGTGAGCAAGACCTTGGACAATGCTCACTGCAACTACACCACCACGGAGAAAGCGATGTTGCCGGTGGTGTATGCATTTGAGAAATTTCGACTTTATCTTCTTTGCTCTAAGGTCATTGTTTTCACCGACCACACCGCTATCAAGCACCTTATGGTGAAAATGGAGGCCAAACCAAGATTGATTCGTTGGGTGTTGCTTTTACAAGAATTCAATATGGTGATCAAGGATAAAGCGGGTGCCGAGAATGTGGTTGCGGACCACTTATCAAGATTAACCCAAGAGGATAGAGGAGATGTGGAGGATGAAGTTCCCATTACTTAGTGGTTGCTCGATGAGACTTTATTGGCAATGCTCGCTACCGACCCTTGGTATGCGGACATCGCAAATTTTTTATGCTCTAATTTCATTCCGGGGGATTTCAACCACCAAGCTAGGAAGAAGCTTAGGTATGAGTCCAAGAGGTATGTGTGGGAGGACCCGTATCTTTATAGAAGATGTAATGATGGGATTTACCGGAGATGTGTCACACATGAGGAAGGACGAGCTATCCTACAAGCTTGTCATTCTACCACATATGGAGGCCACCTATCTACCTCACGAACTCAAGCTCGGGTCCTTCATTGTGGGTTCTATTGGCCATCTATATTCAAGCATGCTTATGCCTTTGTTCACTCTTGTGACTCTTGTCAAAGGAGGGGCAACATTGGAAGAAGAGATGAGATGCCCTTGAATAGCATCTTGGAAGTTGAATTGATTGATGTTTCGGGAGTGGATTTTATGGGACCGTTTCCTACCTCCTTTGGTAACCACTACATCTTGGTTGAGGTAGATTACGTGTCCAAGTGGATAGAAGCTATTGCCGCTCCCACCAATGACTCAAAAGTGGTGACCAAGCTATTCAAGGATTATATTTTCCCAAGGTTCGGTGTCCCGAGAGCCGTGATTAGTGATGGAGGTTCTCATTTCATCAACCGCACCATCTATGCTCTACTAAAGAAGTATGGGGTTAGACACAAGGTCGCACTTGCCTAGCTATCATCCTCAAACAAATGGGCAAGTGGAGGTGTCCAACCGACAAATCAATGCAATTCTAGAGAGTGTAGTGACAAAGTCTAGGAAAGAATGGAGCACGAAGCTCAATGACGTGCTATGGGCATTGAGGACCGCCTACAAGACCCCCCTAGGCACCACGCCCTACCGTTTGGTCTTTGGGAAATCATGTCACCTACCCTTGGAGTTGGAGTATAGAGCTAGGTGGGCTTTGAAGGAGCTTAATTACAACATGGATCTCGCGGGTAATAAACGATTCTTGCAAATGAATGAGCTTGATGAACTTCAAATGGATGCCTATGAGAATGCAAAACTTTACAAGGAACGAACCAAGCAATGGCACGATTCAAAGATCGTGAGGAAGGAAATCAATGTTGGAGACAAGGTCCTATTGTTAAACTCAAGATTCCAATTGTTTCCCGGAAAGTTGAGGTCTCGTTGGTCGGGACCCTTTGAAGTGGTAACCGTCTACCCATACGGCTCATATGAGTTGAAAAACAAAACCGGTGAATGCTTTAAGGTCAATGGCCAACGGTTCAAATACTATTATGAAGCGCTACCGATTGAGGAGAAGAATGAAATGGATCTTGAAGACCCCCCCTCTCTTGGGGGATGAGTAGTTCTTAAACCCAAATCTCGGGTTTGGTGGAGTCCCCAAACAACCACCACCTTTTTGTAAATATTGCATGCATTTTCGTTTAAAACTTAGTTACATTTGGATTTATGCTTCAACTTGTGCAACTTTGGATTCGGTGATGGGATCGCGTTGGTTTGTATAAAGTTTGTGTCGTGAGGAAAGTGGGACCCTCCTTTGCTTAGCCTTCGTCCCGACTCGGTTTGAAAGCAGAAAAATCGAATCTCGGGGCTAAGTAAGGAAGTCGATCTAGGGAATAATGTCGAAAACAAGGGAATTCATTGAAAACACGAAGAAATGAGCCTCAACCGGTCGACCGGCAGCCGGTCGATTTGACCGGCTGAGACCCTCTGCTCAATTTTGGTTATTATTGTGGATGAAAGATGAAGGGGGGTGCGAGCCGGTAGGCCGGCAGCCGGCCAGCCGGCTGTGACCACCCCATACAAAGAAAAAGTTGAAAATGTGGTGAGGAGAGGCGCCACAGCCGGTCCGCCGGCTGAGACTCATATATCAAGGCGAAACTTCAAATTTTTGAAGAGGAGATAGCTTCCAGCCGGTAGGCCGGCAGCCGGTCCGCCGGCTGGGAGCAGTTAATGATGAAGACAAAGTTGGAAAAGGGAGGAGGAGGAAGTGTTAGCCGGTCAGCCGGCAGCCGGTCGGCCTGATCGGCTGAGGACCTCTAAAGTTTAAACTGGAAAAACGCAAAAAAAAGTTCTAAGTCAAGTGGGCTGAGCCGGTTGACCGGCAGCCAGTCGGTCTGACCGGCTCTTACCCCCTGACCGAGTTTATACTCCCTTTACCCCTTATTCCTCTTCCACTCTTAATCATTTTCTAAAATTTAACATTCTCCCTCTACAATTTTCTCCCTCTAAAATCCTCCAAAAATCACCCAACTACACTACCCACCCTCATCTACACCCTTAGCTTTCTTTTTCACCATGTATGCGGCACGAAAAAGAGCGAGAAGTGGAGAGCTGGCGAATGCCCAGGCGACATTGGTGGCGGGAGCGGCCAACAACGCGAGTCCTGACCCCGACTTTCCGGGTCTCGAATTTGCCTTTATACCCCAAAAAGGTAAATTCGTTTTGTTTAAACAACGCCCCCTCCACAATACTCGTTTTATACATCGCGCCTCTATGCGATCGCTAGGGTTAGATAAAATTACCTTTGATTTCTTTACCGGGGTGGGTATGAAGCGGATGTACGACATCCATGAGAAAACCTCCCCCTGCCTCACTTGGGAATTTCTGAGCTCCCTAAATGTTGTCAAAGACAGAAATTCTAAGGTAGAATCCTTGCAATTCCGGCCTCTCAACCGGGATTATAACCTTTCCTTGGAAGAATTCGCTAGGCACTTTGACCTTGACCCGGCCCCCTCCCATAAACCACCTGAGAACTATGATTTAGGGAGAGTTTGGAAGGCCATATCGGGAATAGATGAGGTGAGGGGGGTGAAGAGACCGGCCAATGCGGTTCACAATGCCGCCATCCGCATTTGGCATCGGTTTATGGGTTTTACTATTTTTGGGCGGGATGAGCCGCATAATTTCCAAACCCCGGACCTTGAAATTTTAGGGTCCTACCTCTTCACCCGACCCCATGCTTTCAAAGCTTGCGTTGCTCACCACTTCGTAGTGCATTTGGCACGTCTTAGCAACTCACCGACGGGAACCTCGGCGATAGTGGTGGGTGGCATCATCACCTACCTTGCCAAATGCCTCACTCGGGCTTTGCCCGGCGTTAACTTTCTCCCGGGGGATAGTTACTTGACCTCCGACTACATCCAATACTCTTTAAGGTGGATCAAGAAAAGCCCCCTTGATGACAAAAACTATTGGCAAGTCAAGGTAGGCGGGGTAGAGAAAAATTCGGTCCCGCTTCCCAATGCTCAAAAGATGAAAATCGTGAGGGATTCTCCTCACTTCCTCCTTAAAATCGAGGTGGAACCGGAACAAGAGCCCGACACAACCGAGGGCCCCCGAGTTTTCGGCCATGACCGACAACGTCCCACTACCTCCTCCTTACAATACAACCAACCACCACCCTTCTTCCAAACCGGTACACATTTTGGGGCCTTTCAACAAGGCCAAGGATCTACTAGCCAACCTCCGCAACAATTCCCACTTCCCGACTCACTTGTTGAGTTCATGGCGAATGTGAACTTGGGCCTCCAAACGGCCGTCGAGGATCGGCAAGAGCTTCACCGGAAGCTCGATCGGGTCTACTACGACCAATCGGTGGCTCAATTTCCCGTTTACGATGATTTCATGAGACGGGGATACAACCACTCATCCGGCCTACACCCTCGCTTCTACCTTCCTCCCGATGGAGGATATGCGACCCACGACGGCTCCATAGCTTACGGTGACATTCGTGTCACCCAAGATTATTGGAGTGATACTATCTTTCCGCCCCCACCCACGCATGACGAGGGCAATGATACCCATTGGTACGGGGCTCCTCCACACAACTCGGGGGAAGTATTCATCAAGGGAGATGGGACGGTGGTGGGTGAGGACCCGACTATGAGTGGTGCCTTCCTTGGAGGACCCTCCATGCCCTTGAGCACGGGTGACGAAGAGGGAGGGAACACCGAGTCCAGTGGAGATTCCGAGTGAAGAAGGTTGGTGATGCTCCCATTTCAAAATCCAAAATGACAAGTATGATCCCTAAATCCAAATATTTTCATGCATTTTACATTTCCGCATGCATTTAGTTACTTGTAATTTACTTTCGATTAGGACATCTAGTTGCATTCATTTAGGTTGCATTAGAATTTAATTATGTAATATATCGTCACATATAGGATTTAAATCCATGTAGGGTAGTTCACATGCTTTTCTTATTGTTGAGAGAAAAAAAAACCAAAAACATGTTATTTATTTTTCAAAAAATCCTCAAAAAGAACAAAAACATGTTCATTTGATTTTCTCATTCTCCTCCTAGCACTTGGACATTTAGGACAATGTCCGGTTTAAGTGTGGGGAGGGAAATATCCATTTTTGTACATATTTGTAAATTTTGTATATGCGTGATGAAAAATCTCAAAGAGAATTTCAAAAAAATCGAAAAATCTTCAAAAAATCCAAAAATATTGCATTGTATATATTTGTTTTTGTCTAACAAGTGATGTAGGCACACATGGAGCATTTGAAACAATAGGAGAATAGAAGACCGCTTGGTATACTCTTTCCAACTATTTTATCCTTTTTCCGCTCTTTTCGCTTATTTTGATTAATATGGAGGAGAACGGGAAATTATTGATGAGGATGTTCCTCGGGAACTTGATGTGTGTTGCTTATGTGATGCTAGTTTAGACAGTGTTGCATATCTATTTGATTGTTATTAGGAATTAGAATTGCATCCCGTCACATGTGAATAATTGTTTGTCGTTTTAATTTTGCCTTGCATTGAGTTTGTAAATATTTTGAGCAAAATGTGATCTAGGAAAGGGAACATGATACCCCAATGATGAGATTGTCTTAACCGTGTCTTCCCCCTTCAAGTGGCTTGCACCTCTTTGACCCCCTTTGTTAGACACCCGGGGAGTAGAGTTAACCCAAAGGCCATGGACCGCCTTGTGAGACCAAGTAGACCGTAGGCTAGACCTAGACTTCGACGAAGCTACTTACATGTGAGACCTAGAGCCTCCTTTAGACCGGTGCATTCATACCCGGTCTCCATAGGTTGTGAGTAGGCTCCTTGCGTGACATGTCACATCTTCACGCAAAAGTGTGTCGTTCTTTCCTTAGGTCGCGAGATGTATTCCTTTTTGTGTGCATAATTTGAAACAATCTGTTGCTTATAATTTTTTAGCCTCACATTGCCATATAAGCCTACTTTCAACCCTTTAGATTAGGACCGACGTTTGCATCCCCTTTGAGCCTTAGCCTTTCATTTGGCATTACTACATATACCAACTACATCCCATAAACAACCTTCCTTGATCAAGAAAGTTGTCACTTTGTTTTTGGTGTTTTGAAAAGGGAAATTTGTGTCCTATTTAGTGAACTCGAGCTAAGTTCATTTGAGTTGAAATAATTGGTTTATATTTGGCTTTGATTTTGAATAAAGAGGTTTTATAAAAGCAAAAACAAAATACAAAAGAAAGAAAAATGCAAAACAACAAAAAAAATCACTTCATATTTATTTATTTCATGTTTTGCAAGAGAAAAAGTCAAGCAACACTCCTTATCCATCATTAAGCGAGTAGAAAAAGACGTTGCAAAAGAAATGGGGATTTGATGTTTTTCCAAGTGAATCAGACTTGTAAGTTTGATATTTTCATTTGTTGTAATAAATTGGGAGAAATGGAATTCTGGACAATTTCTTGATTTGTAACTCCACATCTCCATAACGGTGCTTGCACCAACCCCGTTTCGACCCACTACCTATCCCCGCTCCAACCCTTGTTTCACCTTATGTGCATTGCTATCTTTACATCTCATATGCGACCATATAGGAGAGGATTACACATTAGATTGCGGGCATGTCTCACAAGTCGAGTAGTTGAGTGGTTTTGGTTACTTGTTGTCACAAAAATCACCCGTTCTTTAAATGAGTGACGAGTGAAAACCGTGAGGAAGTCGGTAGTCTAAGTTCTCTTAGTCATGGGTTGCATTTGGTTGAATCTCGAGTCGTGTCTTATTGGCTTTATACGGTTGACTTTGCCTCCCTTTTGCCCGCCTTTGAATTCGTTTTATTGGCATTTGGGGGTCATACTCGGGTTGCTTGAGCCATGATTAGGGGGTTGACACCTCGTTGAGACTCTGAGACGGTATCTCCCGAACTAGACCTTTGGTTTTTGAAACGAAACCCAACCGCTTAGATGAAGAAAGTGGTTGTTCTTTTGATTGATGCATCTTTTATGTCGTTTATGTGCTTAATCTTGGATGCATCTAAATTTTTCCGCAAGCCCCCACTTGCCTTACAAGGAAGTACATACCTCATTGTATTTCGTTGTGAGTTGAAGGGACGGAGAAGGCCCGTTAATTACCTTTCATCGGATTTTAGTAGTTTAGTTTAGCTTAATTAAATAAGTGTCTTGTTTTGCTCACTTACTTACTCGGGGACGAGTAATGTTTAAGTATGGGGAGGTTTCATATATAACATATTTAGACCGATTCCCCTCTTCATTCTCTTCTATTTCGACCTTATTTAATGTGTTTTAGCGTCGGTTTTATTGCATTTTGGTTATTATTACGCTTTGCTTTCATATCATGAATTCCCGCCTCATTTTATAGGAAATGAAGAAAGAATGAGACGGGATGAGAAGCAAGAAACCGTCACTATGCAAATAAGGAAAGGAAGAAGAAGAAAAAAAGAAATGACAAAAAAAAGAAATGAAGAAAGAAAGAAATGAAGAAAGGAAGAAAAGAAGAGGAGGAAGAGGAACACGGGTCTCAGCCGGTCAGGCCACCGGCAGCCGGCCAACCGGCTGAGCACCCTACATCACACAAAGAAAGAAAGAAAAGGAGAGGAGGAGCAGAGGGGCTCAGCCGGTCCAGCCCATCGGTAGCCGGCCAGCCGGATGAGCACCCCAAATACCTCAAAACAAAGCTCAAAAATTGGAAGATAGCAGAGGGGCTCAGCCGGTCAAGCCCACCGGCAGCCGGCCGACTGGCCGAGACCCATCTCACATGAAGAAAGTTGAAGTTTTGAGTCAGAGGGGCTCAGCCGGTCCAGCCCACCGGCAGCCGGCCGACCGGCTGAGACCCCCACTCCGCATTTCCACCTTCCCTTCTTATTTTGAACCCTCAATTCCACCAACCTATATATACCCCTCTCCTAATTTATGTTAGACACACAACCCTAGACACAAAAACCCTAGATTTAGCCTTCAATATTCCTAATCATTACTCTAATCCTTTGATAATTAGCACTAATTACTCTAGTTTTCTACTTAGTTATCTTTAGATCTAGTCTTTCCTTTAGCTAGTTTTGAACAATTGGGTTGTAATTTGAAGACAAGAGGAGACTCTTATTTGATTATTAATCCAAGTTTCATCCTTTCTTACAAGTTTTGGTATAATTCCTCATTTTTATTTCATTACTTGTTCTTGTTTATTTACTTAGTTTTTGTGTTGAATATGTCTTCTCTTGCTTATTTCATGTCAAAGTATCCATCTTTAATGTTTTTCTTCATTAGTATGTGTGAGTAGTGCCCTTATAGGGTATATGGGGGATCTTTTGTAGGTTCTTGGGGTTAGAATGTGGTTTTGATTGTAAAAATCTAGTCTTTTGGTAATTCCTATATTTTGTGCACACCATGTGTTTGTAGAAATGCTAGAATGAGTAATTCATGCTTTCTTTCATCTTGTTGCTAGCTTAGGATAGAGCTTGGCTTGTTTGTTGCTTGTGTGTGTTTATAGGAGTCTTGGGGGAGGTAGGGCGAGAATCCGACCAAACCTAGGCAAGGAACCGTCTTTCACCGAGAGGTGGAGACCTACCATTACTTATCTTTAGACCGAATTTACCTTCTACCATATTCAACCCCAACCTTATTAGTGAACCCATTTACCTTAGTTTTCTTAATTCTTGCTTTAAATCTCATAATTGCTTATTTGTTAGACTTAGTTAGTTTCACTCATCTTCAACTTGCTATTAGCTAGAACTAAACTAGAACTTGATTAAATCGCCTTAGAACCATAATTACCGTCCCTTGGGATACAACCCTTGCAATGCCCAACGATAACTCGTCCGCTTGCGAGGTTAAGTAAAACCTACATCAGTGGGGTGATGAAATTTAGGAAAAAGGGGCAAGCTGAGCCAGAAGTTTATTAGTCCTTATGAGATTTTGGACCGGATAGAAGAGTTCGCATACCGTTTAGCCTTACCACACCTACTCTTGACCGGCTCAATAATGTGTTTCATGTGACGTAGCTGAGAAAGTATGTGAGTGACCCGTCCCATGTGCTCGAGGCTAAGACCATTGAGCTAGATGAGGCACTTACTTATGTGGAGGTGTCAAAGGAGATCCTGGATCGAAAAATACGCAAAACAAGAAATGGTGAAACAACTCTACTAAAGGTGGTGTGGTCTAACCATAACGTGGAAGAAGCTACTTAGGAACCCGAAGCTGCCATGAGGGAGCGGTACTCGCATTGTTTTGAGGAGGTATGTTTGGTTACGGGGACGTAATTAACCATGTTCTTCAAGGGGGGGGGGGATAATTGCATTAAGTTTTGGTAATCTTAGTTGTTTTAGTTGGTATTTGGTGATGGTAGTGAGTCAGGTTGGTCTTAATTGTTGTTATGTGGTAATTTGGGTAGAGGTTATAGAGTGTGGTTTTGGTAATACAATGTTGTTGTTTTGTGCTGTATTTTTGGAGATGGAGTATGAGTTGTGAACTTTGAAAATGAAGTTCGTTCTTAAGGAGGGAAGACTGTAATACTCTGTATTTCTGAGTAACTTGTATTCGGTCGAGTAGAGGTAACTCGACCGAGTGGGGTGTGTACTCGGCCGATTGTGATTCGTGTGTCAGTTAGGCAACCTTTTGCCTAGTTGGCACTCGGCCGAGTATAGTGTGTACTCGACCGAGTGTGATAAGTCGGTAGTTATAAGTATTTTTACCCCTTTATTATTCTATTTTTAATGTCGTCTTTCGTATTTTTAAGCTAAATATTATAATAATTTTATGAATTTTGACATTTTACTCCGTCTTATATTATCTTTAGGCTAAGTCGAGTTTTTAATAAGTCGTTCATTTGAGATAGATGTGCCACTAAACTCGGTTATATAAACCTATGCAGATTATCGTAATCCCCCTATAACTAATAGAATAAGTCACCAAGAAGTTTTCCCGCTCAAATTTCGCATCATTGGATTGGGCCTTTATTATTAGCTAATTATTCCTTACAAATATTATGTACAAGTTTGGCCCAATAATACTACTCCATTTTAAGTTTTATATTCAATAATATTTTCTATCACATAATATCTTTACCAGAATATCTTCACAATGCCTGAAAAATACATGAAAATATAAAATAATGTAGTTATATAAAATACGAAAATCAATCTAATATACAACATAAAATCACAATATATTATTAAAACTCGATATTGTTAAGTATAATATTTATGACTTACGAAACACAATATACAATTATATGATCTATTAAATGACAATAGTTTCTTTTGTAAGGTTTTATATATAAAATATATTTATTTGTGAGTTCTTACATATAAAAGTTAGATACGAAGAGTTCCAATGAAATACATTTTTTAGCACAAATTATAAGTTAAGAGGAACCACAACTAAAATAATTTATTCATTTAATGTAAATGAATGAATTGCCTTTCATACATTGTGACCAGCTCACAAGGTAATATTGTCTCACATTGTAAGATCGTTTGCATTGTAAAAATGTCGGAGACAATATGCCTCGAACTAGATTTCATATTTTCTAAAAAATAAGATTTATAATATCGTGCAGTAGCACGGGATCTACACTAGTAATTACTCCCTCCTATTCAGAGCAATGTTCCCCCTTTCCATTTTCGTCTATTCACAATACCTTCCCCTTTCCTTTTTTGGTAAACTTTTTTATTGTTAAATGACCATACTATCCTTATTACTTATCTATTATTACCATCCAACCCACCCTTAACCTATCCTATTAACCTTCTAATCCAGCCCACTAATTAAACCTAACCCACTAATCTACCGAGCGCAGCCCACTATGATTAACCCTAACCCTTCCCGCCCTATATTAACCCACTCCCTCAACAAACCCTACCCTATCTCCTTCTCTCTTCCGCCTCTTCATTCTTGGCACTCTCTCTCTTCCGCTCTTCATCTCTCCGTCTTCTAATCTTCATCACTTCATCATTTCTTCACCAGCCTATCATCATCTTCATCTTTCCCTCTTCTAATCTTCATCACTTCATCACCACAAATTCATCCTATCATCATCTTCATCATCATCATCCTTCATATTCATAAAAATCGACTTAAATCACAACGTAATGGTTAAATTGGAACCTCTTTATTCTGATATTGACTTGCGTGAGATGGAGAAGAGATATGAAGATGTAGATCTGGGGGAGATGGGGATCGACGATTATATGCTTGATGTTGTATCCGATGCTTTTTTTGTTACTGCATGTGCGAATTATGTTGTTCCTGTGTTGATGAAAGAAGATCATGAGATGAAGGCGAAGTTGTGGATAGAAAGACGTTATATTCCATAGAATAGAAGACTGTTCATGGAGGATCTATGTAAATATTGCCCCGTATTTGCGGTTTTATTGGAGTATGAGGATGAGGAGACTGCCAGGGAGAAGAGAGATGGTGTTTTTGCATGTTCATCTGCTGATCTTTCTAAGTCAGTTGATGAAATAGATCTGGTTGCCATGCAAGACAACCCATTCATTGTTAGTTGGTTTATGAGGGAGCTTTGTAATTATTGGCCTGGTTTTGAAGTTCTACAAGAAGATGAACCAAGGGAGGTTGATTTCTTGTCCTATTACTTGATTCAATTTAATTGTTTTTATTTTATGTTTTTTATGGACTAGTGATGATCAAGTTTATGCAATTGATTTCTTTTCCTCTAATACAAGCTGCCCAATGATATGCTTTGTTGAGGGCAGTAGATAGCCTTTTGTTGTTGTTCATGCACTACGCCACCACATTTTTGAGTGAAGAGGCTGTTTATAAACAACAACTTTGAGAGTAATGTTCACTAAAGATGATTTCACTGAATTACTCATGTTTTATGTTAATATCCATGATACGCCAAAGACTGATTAGTACAAAAAGTAGTGCAAAGTTCAAAAGTAGACTCTACTTGCTGATTTTCTGGGTTCTTCTTGATTGCTTGTTGTTACTACTCCTTTCTTTATCTGCGAAATTGTAGAGAGTCAGAACCAGTCTTTGATATGCTGCAATTTTCCAAACTTTTGCTACCATGCTCTATTCACCTGCATATATATCTAGATAATACCAGTAATTGTACCAACAGGTTCAATGTCGCCTGTTGGTTCATTACTGGATCCACTACAACTAGCTATGTCCTCTGCATTCTCTGTTAATCTGCTGAGTGAACTTACTAATTCACTTATACTACTTGCATCACCAATCACTAGTGGGAATATGCCTATTGACATCGTTTCTAATTGACTATTGACATCGCTTATGAAAAGATGTCAATCCAGCAGACGTATAAAGTCTAAAACTTTTGACATCGGTTAAAAAGTGACGCCATAAATGAATTTTTCCCATCGATTATAAAATCTTGAAGCGATGGCAATTGAGACTTTGACATCAATTAATGGGATGTCCGAACTGATGTTATTGGACATTTTTTACATCAATTTTGATAAGTAAATGATGGCAATAACCACTTATATCATGCAATATGGGTACTATTAGCATCAACAATGTCTTGAAACGATCTCAATTGCCACATGGGTACTATTATCAATAGTTTCCCCAACATTATTTACAAACCCAAAAATACTTGCAAAATTTCAAAAGCAATTGAGCTGGACTATTAATATACCCTGCACGGCTTAATACCAACAACCTGCAATATAACATTCCTTAACCAATCAATACAACCACTTGCAATTCCATCTCAAGTTCATACCATCTGTATCCAAAACCATTCACTTGCATAAACAACAAATCATTCAACCTAAAATTTCAATTTTCAATACAACCAAAAACCAATTCTAACTATTGTATAACGTCAAACTCTTGCAAAATAAAATCTAGTAGTTAATGTCAAACTAGCATCAAACTATTATGAAATAAAATCTAATAGTAAAATATGTTTCAAGCTAAGTAGATCAAATGTTTTCAAAAAAATATTTAGACCAAAGATCTTGAACGGCATTCAAATCTTGGGTTGTTATCATTGAACCTGCAACACACTACATAAACAAGAATAACAATGGTTGAATATAAGTTATCCAAATACGACTATTAAACAACAAAAAGAATAAATTTTGAACTGTTAAATACCTTCTCTAGGTTGTTTGCTTCCGCCTTTGAGTAGTGTACGGTTATGTCGTGCATCTATTTCATAACAAAATAAGCACACTCGTAACTTCCTGTTTGTTGAGGGCACTACATTCATACATAAAAAAAATACAATCAAGTTTTGTTGAAATCATAATTATACATTTATACACAAGAGACCTAGTCATTTGTACCAACCTGGATCATTTTCACATTAAGATCCTTCTTTTTGAACAAATGATGTCTTCCAGCCTTGTAAACATATACTTTCCATGCCCTGAAATGCATACATGAAAAGGCAATCACATTAAATTCCATAATTCTATTTGTCGCTTAATTTCATATTGGTCGCTTAATTTCATATTAAATTCCATACTTTCCATGCCCTGAAATGCATACATGAAAAGGCAATCACGCGATACATGTACTCTGCATCTTTTCGATTTGCAAACAAACGTTTAAACCTTGGTATTATTGGTAAATACCATAAAGTTTTAGCCGGACCCCCTTTTTTGCCACCATTAACGTTGTCTTTCTTCTTGTATCGCGATTCTCCGCATCTTGGGCACTCTTTTAATTCACTATACTCCTTTCGATACAAAATGCAATCATTCGGGCACGCATGTATTTTTTGGTAACATGTAGCTAATGGACACAATATTTTCTTACATTGGTATGTGTTAATGGGTAGCTCATTATCTTCCGGCAACATTTGACACAAAAGTTCTAATAAAGCAGAAAAACTCTTATCACTCCATCCATTCCCAGCTTTCAATGTGTACAATTTCAAAACAGCTGATAAATGGGTGAATTTAGAACAAGTGGGATATAAAGGCTTCTTAGAATCAGTAACCATTTTCTGAAAAATAACAGGGCATTCCACTATATCTTTTTCTAGATCATTTATCATCCCATCAATATTCTCAGGCTCTACACTATCATCTCCATCAATATCTTCGTTAATTTCATTTTCATTGTCATCCTCACCATCAATCTCATGTTCATCTCTAGAATTAATCCCTAAGTTTATGGTGTTGGAGCTCAAAACAACATTATCACTTTCTCCATGTCATATCCACACCTTATAATCCGGTTTAAACCCTTTTAAAATCAAATGTTCCCGTAATTCCCCTTTTGAATTCACCTTTTTCCGATTCTGACACACGATACATGGACATATTAGCAGATCATCACCATGTTCTCTCTGATGTTCAACAGCGCAGTCAATAAATTCTTCAAGTCGTTGAAGAAAAAGAAAATCACGTTTTTCATACATCCAATTCCGATCCATAGTCTAAGTAAAACACAGAGGTATGTATTACATTCAGCACAATAACAACTTGTTAATAGATAATTGTGTTAATGTATGCCGTTTAAACCAACTATTCAAGATTTTACTTCTAATAACTAAATCTTAAATGTGTATCTAAGTAATAAATGTCAAATAAATCATTATATGCACATTGAGTTGCAAGAGTATATACTTCATTTAATTACGAAATTTAAAAAAATTAGAACTAAAATGTACCTCGAAGTGGAAAATAAAACTTGCTTGATGAGGTTGAAGCTAGGGTTCAACCTAACCTGTACAGATTGAAAATGTAACCGAAAACAACAGTATAAGTAAATGTACATGCATACAATACACATATTCCACATTTAAGCATACAAAAATGCCAAGATGTTTGTTTTGTGTTAAAAGATGCACAAGACTATTTGATTTGCTATACCTCATTTAACCAGCCACTTAATTAATAGTAAAGCCATAAATCAATAACTTAGGAAACACTTAGAAAAATAAAAAAATTGTAACTCTACTACAGCAACTTTAAAATTAACAAAGTAGCCAAAAAAGTAGAGCTATTGTAATAGGATGAACCTTAGAATTTATTAATTCCGAAATATGCAATTAAAATTTACTGTTCTTAGTTTTAGTGAATTTTTTTTAGCATTGTTTAATTTTTGTTGCTCTTGAAAATACGATATAAAGGTAAAACGACCTAAGTATTTAAAAGCATGTGCTTCGCCAAGCCAAATAACTAATATGTTAAAATGTGTTGAATATCCATATTTCATCAAAAATAAGGCAAATTTTCATTTAAGATGAGCTAAATATACCATGAGGGTCGGACAAGACAAAACAGAATGCATTAGGAAGAACAAAACATTTGTCCTATAAACCTATATAATATAATATTTGACCCATTTTAAACTTAAGACGGATACATCCGGCCTAAGAAAGACTAGCCGTAAAAATAAAATTGAACCAACCACAAAAAGATCAAATAACTCAAATGTAGGTAGTAGTATTGCATAATAGGATTAATGATAAAAAGAAAAGCCAAACAGAGTGCGAGAGATGCTCTAAATTTCCGAATGCTACTATATTACAACAGTTGGTCTCTCTTGTGACGGTCACAAGCTTATGACAGACTAAATGTGACCATTTTATGATAAAAAGTAATCATCCATAAAATGTTACCAGTCATATAATGGTTACATTTTCCATAAAAATGGTCACATTTGCTCCGTCACTAGCTTGTAACGAAAAGTGTCCGTCACAAATGAGAATTTGTGATAATATAATACGGAGTATGATAGATGATAATGGTGTCATTTGATGAACAAGTCCTAAATTTCTTTAACACAAACACTTGCGTGAGATAACCTTACCCAAGTAACCAATTCTCATTTAAGACGAGGACTATTCGTCTTAAACTTAAGACGGGTCAAGTACATAGCCAAACACCCCATTTCTTGCCTAAGCGATACCAAAAATTTTGTTTTCCTTACCACCATGTGACAGTATTTGTCCCGTCTTAAATTAAAATGGATAGTATTTCTCTTAAGCAAAAATGTACACGAATATATTGTAAAAGGTAAGTTTTGGAATATTTTTCACTAATATGAATCATAATTTATTGATTAGTTGTATCCGCTTCACATGATAGTTGTGTGAAATCGACTGCCTTACAAGAGATGAACTAGTCTTTTAAATGCTATAAACCCCATATTACATACTGAGATGCAAGGTATTGCATAAAAACTAATAAACGTATATAAATTACCACAAAACCATGATCATCAATCATAACTACATACATATACCAATAAAAAACGGGATAATCAAAGTATCAAACCCATGATTAAAAGCGGATAATCAAACCTATAATTAACAATATAATTGACAATTAAATACAATTATAATTATAATTCAATAATAAGAAGGGAAAAAACCTTGAAGTAGTCAATAATGGCAATTGCGAGAACCGACACTTGATAGAAAGCGAGTGAGCCGATGTTTGCCAGCGATTACGAGAACAATGGCGAGCAAGGGCTGAAGTGGAAAGACGAAGCAGGGTGGTGATATGGGAAGAGCAAGATGGTTAGTTGGAGTGCCAAGGGTTTTTTATTTTTAGGGGAGACAGTAATTTACAGCGGTTGTGAAACGTGGATGGTAAAGCTATGTATTTACCATCAGTTGCATAAGAAAGCATGACGTCAGTGTATATTTGACACCAGTTGCCATCTGTTCCACTAACATGAAGTGTTGTCATTCCCTTAATTTATTTTGGCGCCATGTTTTTAGTAACTTTCCCATCATTTATTTGGGGAAACGATGTCAATGTGTAGACGCCAATGAGGTTAATTCTACTAGTGAATATTCTGTACATATTGTATGCATTCTTTCACTAAATCAATATTAGCATTGAGGTATTCAGGCAGCAAACCAGCTGCTGCTAGTTTAGACTTGTGCATATGTGGCACAGGATAGTCTATGCCACCTTTCTTTTTCATTACTTCAAGCATACATGCATGTAATGTTAACCACACATACTTCAGTTTAAGAACTTCTTGTTCTTCATATGCAATGAGTGTGTTTCCTATAAGTTCATCCACCTTGGTAGCCCTTTTCTTTTGTTGAAGAGATTGGATAGACCTAAAAAATCCCAAGTCCAAGACATTCAAATCTGGTGAATTGGGGGTTTGATAGTTTAATTCAATCTGTCATCCATCTGATGTTGCTGCTTTTTTGAATTCTGGATCATCATTATTGAAATGTGGACGAGCATTATCTTTTTGAATGATAATATGCTTACTCTCATTAGTAGGCCATTTAGCCTTTATAGCTGGCAAAACACAGTTTATAACCATGTCTCTTGTCACATTTTTGTTTATTGACTATATGCATTTTGTTTCCATTGTTCCAGCAACTCTATTTTTTCAGCTTCTTTTTGCTGGTACTTGTTTTCCTGCAAACTGAGTATCTTTTTGCCAGTGTTAACATTATACCATAGTCTGGTCTACCATTTTTGTTGTTTTCTAAAATTGTTTCAATAATTTTAGATCTTTCTAAGTTGGTGAGATTCTTCATTGGATGATTTTGTATTTTTTTGTGTTGTGTTTCTGTGAAAAGTGTTTTTTGGACATGTGCTAATAAATGAACCCTAATAAATGACCCCTTGTATTTATAGTAGAAAGAACTTTGCACTCTTTTGAACTTTTGGTTTTGGCGCAAATATGAAACCTGTTTGTAATTTGGCTCCATACTTGAATTTTGATGCCAATTTTCAGACTTGGTGGGAGGATAATTAACATTTGAGATGATATTTGGGGTATTTTAGCTTATGTGACAACTCAAATGGGCTAATCAAGACAAGATGAAGGAAATCAATCCTTAATCTGAAGTCCATCTAGTTCACTTGCTCTTCATTTCAGCTCAGTTGGTGTAATTTGTATCTGAAGTTCAATATTCTGTAATTTTTTTGAGATTTTTAAGCAGATTTGAACTTTATGTAATTTTATTATGTAATTTAATTAGAATTAAGAATGTGTAATTATTTAATTATGTAATTTGTGGATTAATCAGACTTTGTGGATTAATCAAATTTTCTGTGGAAATTAAAAGGGAGGGAAACTGAATTTTCATAAAAAAAAAGGGAGGGAGTCATTAACTCTTAATTTTACAATTAAGAAAATCATTTATACGCCCTCTCTCCAATCACCTTACCCCCACTACATTACTTTTGCTTATTTAATTCAAAACCTTAAAATTTGTGCCAAATGAGAAGGGGAACAATGCTCTGAATAGGAGGGAGTATCAATTAAAGAAACATGCTAGCAGACACGTACGTAAAACTTAATTAAATACTCCCTCAACCACGGCCCATGATAACACAAACGCAAGAGGCAATATAAATGGCAGGACAGAAGAGATCAGACGGAGGGAGGACTCCAGAAAACCCAGCGAAGACAGAGGAGAACGAACGCGCACGAACAAAGACAAAGAACGGAGCACGCTCTGCTTCCGTTCTGGATCTATTTCCATCTGTTTTCTATGTTTTTATGTGATAGACTATTGGATATTAGGGTTTATAAGATTATACTACTGTTTTGAATGATTAACTAGTTTAAGTGCTCGTGAAAGTTCACGAGTCGTTTCTGATCTTTGTCAGATGTTATTCTTTTGATAAAACTTGTATAATCATATATTCATATGTGAATGATTGTACAATAGATTGAGATACAAAAGTATGTTCCTTATATCTTATATCTTATAAGTGATAATGATCGTATTTTTTTCATACGCCTGCATTACACTTCATTCGATTTATTTTATTATTTATGGCTAGAGTGAATTGTGATCTTACATTTTTATCAGTTTGCATTTTCCGTATATTCTAACCCTTCTTAGGTGTTGTTTGGCCAAGTTTACGTAAAAGAGTTTTTACTCCTTAAAATGAGTTTTTTTCACAAGCTACTTCTTGAAGAAGGTGTGATTGTTTGGCCTAAATTTTCTAAAAATAGTTTCTTATAAAATTGATATGTTAGGCCTAATAACATTATTTATCCAGCTTTTTTGATTTGTTTTTTTGACTATTTATTTATATAACAATTATTTGAATAAAAAAACTTACGTTAAAAAATGCGGTCATCAACGATTAACCACTTTACAATTTTAGTAAAATATCAAAAAAAAAAAATTGCATCCTTACAAACTTCAAGTGGTTTTGACATATCAAACATCATACAAAGACAGTCTTATACATATCAAATATCAAACATTATTGGTAATTAGTTATAAGTCAAACATTCAATTTCTTACATGTAAAAGATCGTCTCACACTATAAGACGGTCTTATACATATTGAAATGATCGTCTTACACTCTTTACATCTCAAACATAAGACTAATACAAATTGTAAATTATTTTCTTTTCTCTTTATATCTAAAATATAGTATAACATCAAAATCATAAGCAATATAAACATCAATATAAATTTTACATTCATAAATTAACAAAAAAAATAGGCAATAAGGGAGTAGAGAAAGTCATAATTATAGAGTAATATTTTTGTATGAAAAATAGAGAAAAGAGAAAAGGAGAAAAATTAGATTTTAGGGTTAAAAAGATAGGAGTAATAAGAGATTGTGAGAAGTGGAAGTAGAAGTAGCAATTTACTGCTTCTCCTTTTAGTGGCTTTTTTTTTATGTTTTGACTTTTTAAAAGTTATTTTACACTCTCTTAATTTATAGTGTTTGGCCTAACTTCTACTTAATCAGTTACAAGAGCACTTGTAAATCTTGGCCAAACAGCACCTTAATTTCAGCATTATTACCATTTCGTACTTAATTGAAAAAAAATTCTTGTAACATGGCAAAAATCAAACACCAAATTTTCTCTTCATCACATGCTCTAACTAAGAGATTGGTTGGATAGTAGGTATGGGAGAAAAGAGAAGAAAAGTGGAAATCAATACAATTTAATTTTGTTTGCTTCATAAATTAAGTAGTAGGGAAATGCTGGGATGAAAGATTTGAAGAGGACTAGCCTATTTGCACACTTCCAAACCTAATCTAAATTATTTCAATATAAGAGATTTGAGGTGAAAACTCTCTTTTTTTGTCCTACTCAGAACTGAAAGGTATACGAAAAATTCTTGATATAATTATAGCGATTTCATTTCACTATATATTCTTCTAACACTATATATATTATAATTTTGTTTATGATATTCTGACATGAAAACTTATTTATTCAGAAAATTTATAGGGTCTTATGATCCAGTATTCAGTACTACTTAGGATCCTATCCTAATTACTCATGTTTGATCTAAAGTAGGTTCCCAAATATGACAATGTAATTGAAATATGATGTTTTATCACCAACACTGATTATAATCTGGCATAGGACGTCAAACATATAACAATATTGTAACAAATTCAACGCAATAATGATGTCTCTAATTGCAACATTTTGTAACACCACAATCATGTGAATGTACACTAGCTACTAATATGTATTATCTGAGGGAGGATTGCGAATAAAAATCTCCAATGTTTACTTTGAACATTAAGACTAAATAAATTGTCTTCTTGTTTCTTCACGCAGAGGAAACATTAAACAAATTTTATATATAAACGCTTTTGAAATATAACTACACTCGTAAAATTAAATAACAAAATGGGAGGAATAATAATAATAAAATTAATTTTAAGAGATGAAATCCCTGCGTTTGAAGAAGTATCATTTAAGTGTGATGGAGAGCTTCTTGTCAATACTGCATAGAAAAATACCGTTTTTAGCATTCGGATCCGATAAGAAAGATGTCGGGCTATTAAAAATTATAAATTAATTAAAAGGCAAAAAGAAAACACTAAAGTAAATCTAAAAGTTGCATATTAATACGACCTGCCATACAATTAAGAAATGAACATGGGAATCAAGTTGTTCAGAAGCAATTAGTAACCTTGGAAAGTTACTACAAAATACAAAAATATGTCAATCATTGTCTAAGACGTAAGAATATCACAAATTCTCTTATGCAACGGTTCATGTCTGACCAGTAGATAAATGACCATTTTTTTTATATATAGTAACCACTTTTGGTTAAATAGTGACCAATTGTATGGCTAGAAAATGACTACTCTTTGCAAAGTGGTCACTATTTTTACGCAAAAATGGTCACTATTTACCTAAACGTTGTCACATTTTGAAAAAAAATACGGTAAGAGACCGTTACATAAAATAACAACTGAGAATAAATATTTCATAAGTAGCAATTATAATTCAATGAATAAAATATAAAGCCAAAACTAAACGGTATCAAAATACATAATTTATAATAAGAACCATCAAATAAAATATAAAAAATAAAAACATGCTTGCCATACCACTTACTTCGTATTTGGTAACTCCACTTTTGAGTTTTGATCACTTTGTAGGTTCTCAAGCCTCACCCTTTATATGAGAAGTAGTTAAGAGTTAAGAGACTATTTTATTATGGCAGTTAATGAGTTTTATCATTTGGTATTCCAATATAAAGAAACGCTTATTAACGATTCCAATTACTTATGTTATTGTATGGATATTTAAGCCTTTTCATATTTCACTATTTACATAGAGAGAAATAATAGTAAATAATACCGAGTAGTAAATAAGGGGTTTGTCAAATGGCAAAATAAGAGGGTGGTTGCTTGTGCCATGTGTCACTCAATAAAATGCTCAACATGCCTTTTTATATTATTGTAAGATTAGTCTTTTGGATATTTATTCAAGTTTTATAATTTAACTTTCAGATTTGTGGTAATTAATTTGGTTTGGCCACCTAAGTTATTCTCATGAATTTATTGTTAGATTGATAGTGGTCTTGAATAGGTTGTAGCTTACTGGTATGTTTTAATCGCTCGAATCTCGTTTAATAATTACGTCTTATAGAGTTGCATCTTTCTGGTTCTATGAGATTTAATAGATTGGTAATCGTAATGCGACTGAATTTACTGATTTAATTCGTGCTTACATGTAGACCTGGCAAAACTGACCCGACCTGAATGACCCGGCCCGATAAGGCTGACCCGAGACCCGAAAGTAACCCGAAAAGTGTGACCCGAACTTGACCTGAAAGACCCGATCTGACCTGACCCGAGAGTGACCCGACCCGAAATGACCCGAATTGAAGTGACCCGAAGTGACCCAAACAACCCAAAATGACCCGAATTAACTTATTTTAAGCAAAATCTGACCCAAACGACCCAAAATGACCCGACCCAAAAATGACCCGACCCAAAAATGACCCGACCCAAAAATGACCCGACCCGAAAGTGACCCGATAATTAGTGACCCGAAAATGACCCGACCTGAAGTGACTCGACCCGACCCCGACCCGAATGACCCATTTACCAGGTCTACTACGTGGTTAATTTGATATAATTAGATAGGATTAAGTTTGCGTAGACTTGGCAAAATAAAACCGAACCCGAAAAATCGATCGAAAACATCTGTATTGATAACCGATCGAACACCTAATATGAGTAACTTCAATAGTACCCGAAACCCGACTCAATCCGAATCGAACCGAAATTGAACCAAGTTCAATATAAACCGAATGATACTCGAACCTATATACATTCGAAGCGATAAGAGCGGAACTGATAGAATTGAAATATAAATATTTATTTTCTCATAAAATACTCACGTTTTAGGTGTTTTTTCACTAATTCTTTATTTTATTAATGCTTTTTATGAATTATGGTATTCAAATTGAAAGGTATAAGGTACAATTAATCTATTTTTTTTTAGCTTTAACTAAAAAAGATTATGACCTGAAAGGCTGAAACCCAACTAAACTGATATAAACCCGATCTGAACAGCACCCGACTCGAAACATCACAAACCGATTAAAGTGACTAATCGAAATGAGCCCGATCGAAATCGAACTGAAACTGAAACTAAGGTCAAACCGATTTAAATCGAACTGATTTATCCTGATCCGAAACTGATCTGATTGACCCGTTTGCCGTGGGTTAACGGGGTTTAACAAGTAAGAAAGATAAAAATAGTAATTTACTTGCTTACAAGGGATTAACTAGTTAACCAATCTATCCGATAACTCATTAAGTGAATCAATGATTTGACTCAATATCTATAGAAAATTACATACCTCCTATTTATTCGTAATAAAAGTTTCTCATCTTTTAGTTTAATCGTTATTATTTATTGTCTTTTTAGCTTAGTTTAGTATAGAAAACAACTCAAACAACCCCCATATATACTACTAGTTATATATATTCTACATAATAACAATCCGAGATAATAAAATTAGTCCATGTGGATTCGACCCTTACTTACCTTACTACTAGTTAGCTAGAGTTTGTGAGTGATTTATAAATTTAGTTTTGACTGGGCAAATGACATGCATCAGAGTGCGGTGTACTCGACCGAGTACTTCTTATACTAGACCGAGTACACCGGTCTGCATGATTTTATCGGACGGTTTGATTAAGTATAATTAAGAGGTATTAACGCATAACTTCGTCACTTTTCATTCTTAATCAAACCCTAAACCTTCTAAAACTCTCTTAAAACCTCTCAAGCATCTTTAATCATTCCAAGCCGGATCGATTGCTTCTTGTCTTGTTGATTCCAATCGGTAAGTGATTCATCTACATATTTATTATTATTGTTGGTATTAAATTGTAACCCTAATTGAATTGGGGGAAAAGGGAAGATGGTTAGTGATTGATTCTATAATCCTTGTATGTTTAAGGGAGACTTTGTAGAAGAGGATTTCTGTCTTGATTGTTTATACTTCTTGCTGATTTGGTAAAAGATAAGATTTTCCTATTCGATGCTTTATATGCTAATAATTGTGATGAAATTGCTACAATTATGTTGCGTTGTTGTTGATGATGATGATTACTATTGTGATGAAAATGATGGTTACTATTGTGATGTTGATGATGTTTGGAGATTGGAATTTGGGTGGTTACTTGGTTACTATTTTGGTGGTCCTCCGGGAGACGGGTCACACCCCGAGTTCGCCCCTCGTAGCTCTCCCGCTGCGAGGGGGATGTGCACATTAATGTTCCGGGAACTCTTGCTACGACAAGAGGGGCTTTCAATGTCTAGTACTGCGATCTAGAATGAATAGGTGGAACGACGGTCAGATCTGCAGTCTGACGCTGGCAGGATATGCCACCTGGATTTAGAATGATGCAACTTTGGTTTAAACATTTGATTTATCAAAGTATTGTTCTACTATTGTTGATTTGATATGTACTAACTCGGGCAATCGAGATTGTAGCATCTTGATGTGCTAAGGAGGTCTTGTAAGGCTCTTTGGTATTTTTGGGTGTTACAATCACAAGCTTTATTAGTAGAAGAATCTATAGTATCAACAATTAATTCATTATTAATAATGGGTTTTCAAGACGGAGAAATTTGGGTTTCGTCGAATTGATGAATAACAACATAATTAGGATCAAAAGTATTACATGAAGAAGCTGAAAGAAGACCAAGAATCCGAATAAATCCTTGTTTTAGGAGGTCAACCTCTTCCCCTTGCCATGGAAGCTTTAGAGGGATGTAAAAGTGGAGGTTTTTACAGAGAAACGAAGAGAGAGAAACTTCCCGCTACTTTTGCATTCATATTTTTTTTATTGATATCATCAATTCAAGAATGTTTTATTTATTTATTTTATTTATAATATCACTACAAAGCAATACATTAATGTTGAAACTTTTTATTACATATCAAAACAAATAGTTCAGTATAATTTAAAAAATTAACATTACAAAAATAAATGATTAAGTTCGACAATAATTGTATGCTAAAAATTAATAAAATAAAAAGAATATGTTTAGGTTCATATTATAGAAAGAGTATATGTACGGAGTGATTTTTTTAAGGTCAAGTATTCTTATTACATGAAAGTTTCAACGCCCAAAACAATCATTATTATATACTCCCTCTTATTCACTCATTTCTTCCCCTTTCCTTTTTGTACAAGAATTAAGGAAATCAATTTGGATCACACAAAACACACTACCCCACATACAAATGAATTTGGACCACACAAAACACACTACCCCACATCAAAAACAGGAAAGATAAAAGAAAATCCGACTTACCAAATAAGGGAAGAGGGAAGAAATGAGTGAAAAGGAGGAAGTACATAAATTTGTATTTGAATCAGTGAATTAGTTTCATACTTTCATTTTATTGTAGTTGCTTTTTAGTATTATTTTGTCTACACATATTTCTATATAGGGAATCAAGATTAAAAAATTTAATTATTAGTCAACTGGTTTTGTTTACAAAATTACATTTTATACTTGGATTTTTGAATTGATATATAAACCTTTGAAAATAACTAGAAATTATTTGTATTAAAAAAAACACTAATTTAAATATACTTATTAAATAATAATCAAGAGTTATAGAGATATTTTAAAGCAAACACGTAAGCAAGTATTAAAGACAAGTGAAGTTTTAAAACAAACATTGTATTATGTATAAAATAATGTGATAATTTTGTTAAATAAATAAGGTTGATTTTGAATAAAATATATATATTAAAGCGACAATTTAGCTGGGTGATAGTTTTGTTAATAGATAAGGGTAATAATGTTGGAGTAAGTGTCCTCCACAATAATGCGTCTACATAATAAATCCCATATAAGAAATATATCCGGGATATTTATTGGCTATATTAGTCAAATGATTAATGTATATCGGTAACGTTGGGAGACTCAAGTTTGACGTTACTGTCGTATGCTAGCAGTGAGCAATTAATCCCTTCCAGTCACACCTAAAGGAACGAGCCTCAATAGATAACTAATTATTTAATTTGTATAAGATAAAATGTTATTTATAAGTCACTTTGGTTTAATTTGTACTTATTTATCCTTGCAATCATTTCAAGTATGCAACCTTGAGCACTCGCATCTCCCTCTCTTTTCTTGTGAATCGGCCATAGTGGCCTTATTATGGGTATTTGGTTGCTCATAATTGATTGACTTGTGCATGTGACGACATCTCACAAAAATCTCCCTATCTCTCTCCAATATTAAGAAAACCTTACTAATTGTTAGTAAAATAAGCTTTATATTCTCATATTATTAGTAAGAGTTAGTAATATATTTTTACTCACATACAAAGGGATAGTATTGATGGTATCTAGTTAATACTATCCTTACTTGTTAAAAGGCTTGTTCGTGGTGGTTCTTGAAGGAGGTATTCTACTTTGAATACTAGGAGGATCTTGCCAAGCTAGTAGATACTGCATAAGACAACAAGAGTTGTTGTACTTATATTTCCACTACCATTGTAAGGAAACTTCTATTTCTTTTATATTATCTCTTTATATTTGCATGCATGTTACATATATCTTTAAACAACTAAATTAACATGTAATTTGGTTAACTAATTAGTGGAGTCTAAGTAAGGCATATGGACTTTCATGTGGTATCAGAGTTTGCTTATAGCATGCATGTTTATTTTGGGCATTTTTATTACACAAAGACTATGTATATCACTGTGTCGTACCTCTTTGTTTATGTTTTCGTACCCCTTATATTATAGATTGTGGCTCAAATATGTATATCATTTCACTCATGTTTTCGTAGAAATTGTACATATTATTTCACATATTGTAACCATTTTTATTGGTGCCCCATTAAATAGTATACGTACCCATTTTAATTTTTTTGTACCATTTTTCTATCTATTTATAATTCATCTCTCAACAAGTTTATTTAAAGACTGTCTCTTAGGAGACCTACTAGCTCTTTTTATTATGTTATAAGATAGCTAATGACGAAGATTTAAGTTTAAATTTTATTTGGACGGAAATTTTTGATGCATGCTTACGTAATGACCTCCAAATATTTTTGGTAAATTATCGTGATTTTAGTAAATATTTTGCTATTTATTATTTCCTCCATTCTCCTATGATGTTCCCTCACATATATTCATAAAATGGGTACATCATATGAGAATGGAGGAAGTATCATATTTCGACTAAAACCGACTCAAAATGCCATATTTTGGTTAAAAATTAACAAAAATTAGTTGCATGTTGAATATAGACATGTAATTTTAATATAGTCTCATATGCATGTTTTAAATACTGTATATAAAGTTTCGTATGTAAATATCGAGTTTTGCATGTTTATTTATTTTTATAAGATAAAGATCGATAAAAAGAGATTATATTGTTCACAAATAAGAAACGAAATTTTATTGCTAAGAGAAAATTATTTATGATCACTTGTATGTTTTATTTACTTTAAATAAAATCAAATAAAACAATTTGAATAATTTTGGATGTTTATTGTTTTTTATAAAATAAAAATCGATAAATGTGATTGTATTTTTTCTCAAACTTTATTCAAAGTTTTGCGGCTGATTTTTGCCCTTCTTATATTCCTGGACTTTTCCAGAATATAAAAAAAATTGTATTTTAAGTTTTTATAATAGTTATAATTAATTTGTGTTTATTTCATAAATGTTATGATAAAAACGAAGTAATTAACAAATAAAATAAGATCACACTAATTAATTAATTATCAACACATTATTGGTGATTAAGTTTTTAGTTCTAAATCACTTTAGATAATTAGTTTGAGCTTAAATATGATTTATGTGTTGATTATTGATTTTTAATGGTTAAAAGTCAATTAAATTCCATAATAGGATACCTTCCAAAATTCTGTCAAATACGTGCGTGAGCTCATTTGCACCAGAATTCGGCATGATGTTATTTGAGGCCGATTTTGGCATGAATTTTATAACATATTAATTATGTTATTTTTGTTGAATGAATAAATGTCATTTATTTAACTGTTTAAGCAATGTGTACCTGGTATGACCTAGTTATTTTAATCGTTATTACCCGTAATTTAAGGGAATAACGATTCAGTTGTAACTTATTGCGATCCCGTATGACCGGTTTGTAATAATTAATAGTTTTATTTCTAGATCAAATGTATAATAGGAAGAGTTATAAATTCATTTGTATCTTTTGTAATTATTTATTATGAAAGCCGATGATTCCTACAAGACATTGCTAATTTTGGAAGTTGTTCCGGATGAAGAGGCAAGGGACCAAGGAGTTGGTTTCCGAATTTTTAATAATTTAGTTAATTTTTTATTAGCTAGTTGGCCATACTAGGATTACTTGTTTGCATGCTCTCTTATCGCCCATGCAAAATCGCGGCACATGCATTTTATTTTCCGCTATTGTCAATCGCACGTTATTCAAAATTCACCGACTTAGTTCACTTATATGGAATTAATAATTAAATTGACAAGACCTCTCACATACTTAAATCTTTTGAGATTAGCCTTACCAATTAGTAACACCTATGAACCCTGTGTTTATTAGGGCAATCACGCTCGTGGATCCATTTTATCTCGAGTAAGTAGAGTGATGCGATCACATGCCAAAATTGGCTTGGACTCAACGGGATTACCATTATGCCGGGACTAGGAGATGGATTTAGTTGAAATCCGTCGACCGAGAGTTCTAGGGGTAGAATTAGTCAAAAGTTGACTTACCATTTTTTACATAAAGGTAGCATGGGATGACTATTTTTCTCTAAAGCTATGGGTCTCGGATCATTATATAATTTCATCAGGGTCATTATATAAATGCTAAACTTGTTAAAATTATTTTACAAGTTAACTATTAAAACAACGAATGTTTATATTTCCTCTTTTGTTGTAGTAACTGAATTCACAATATCATCATCATCGAATTCCGCTTCACTCGAAAAAGACTCATGTCTAAGGTCCGTAATGGATAAGTGTGTTTTGAAAGATGACAGAACCATTATCGTCGAATGGGAATCCACCATCAAGAGCGTCGCGTTATCCGATAATGTGTTTCACTACTTGACCGAACTCCCACCTTCCGAACCCAGCCCAAGGGCTACTACAGTGGTACAGACCCCCTATGATGACCATATGAGGATTTCGAACGATGTCAAGAATGTCTTGATATGGCATGTCCTCTAACCTCAAGCTTCGTTACATATCCCTCAATGCATATGATATATTCACAAGGGTAACAACGATGTTTTCACAAACACCACAAACACGCCAATATGAGGCCGCAACGCGGTTCTTTGAGGCCAAATTTCAAAAGGGCTAAAACGTTAGCCCACAAGTGCTTAAAATGATTGAGCATGTCGACACTCTAGAGCATCTAGGGTGTAATATTCCCAAGGAGCTTGTAGTGGACCACAATCTCCACTCCCTCACCACTAAGTTTGCCCACTTTAGGGTGAACTACAACATGAACAACATGGACAAGAGTTTCCATGAGTTTCATGTTCTCCTCACCCAAGCGGAGATAGAGGCTAGTGGGAGTGAGACAGAGGATGTTCTTTAAATACAATTGAAGAACTTGAACCTTGGGGTTAGGAAGGACAAAGGAAAGGGTAAGACCCAATGCAAAAGGATTGGAAAGGTAAAGGCAAAGATGTTATAATGAATAACAAGGTCAAGCCCAAGGTTAACAAACATGCTGACGCCGAATGTTATTATTGTAATGGCAATGGACATTGGAAGCGAAATTGTCCCAAATACGTGAAGGTTAAGAAAAACGGATGTGTGACACCGTCAGGTATAATTGTAACAACCCGAAAAGTACCCAATTTTTCTAGTAAAATTTCTTAAGGATACTTTTCAGCAAGGTTAAGTTTTTTAAAATAGAATTTATTGTTTCGAGTCGTATTTTGAAATTCCGAGTTCGTATTTGGAATTTCTGAGAGATTTCATGAAAATTCCGTTTTTAGTCATCTTTGACTTTTCTTGACTTTTAAGTCGTCTTTGACTTTTCTTGACTTTTTAAAGTCGTCATTGACTTTTCTTGACTTTTAAGTCGTCATAAACTTTTCTTGATTTTTAAGTCAATCTTTGACTTTTCTTGACTTTCAGTCAACTTTGACTTTCGTTGACTTTTTCCCGACTCGCCTTGTAAGTTTGAAGACCGAAATTTGATTTAAAAAAATAATATTTTTAATTTATTTTTATTAAGATTTATTTGGATTTATGAAAATTTAATATAATTATTTTGAATTTATTTGGAATTATAAT
>JAIUZE010030455.1:0-10659 GCA_022085475.1 Heliosperma pusillum | reverse complement strand
AGGTGTAATGAATATACTATCTATAAATAGTAGAATTGTCCCATATCAGACAATTACCATAACGTAGTGATCTCATGATTACAAATATGAGTCATATTAGGAACCTATGTATCAAACCAAAATCTTTTGAGTCTCTTAAGTATTGTCTTAGAGGGCTTAATTCTTAGGTTATTTGGATCATTTTTTTGTTGTGAATGTATCAATAAAAACATATGTAAGCCTATTAAATGATGTGAATGAGAGGGTTATGTTAATATTTTTCGGGACATAATATAGATCAAACATAACATAAGTCTTGACAAAGTTGGTAAAATATGTTTAAAATAGAATTTGAATCAATATATCAATATTATTTTCTTAAAAATTATATTTATTATAGTCTTAATTCTTAAAATTTTTATCTTTATAAGTTAATTGTTATAGAAAATTTATGAAAATGACATTAATGTAGACCCGTGCATCGCACGGGCATGAAATCTAGTATATTATATTTGAAATAATAGTTACCAAAATTATTTTTTTAATACTTTGAATCACAAATGCAATTTATATATTTTTAATAATAGTTAATAATAAAATAAAGTATTAGAAAAAGTTTATTTTTATAATTATGTCAATATGATTAATGTAAGCATTGAATATGATTATAATATTAATTTTTAAATACTTTTCTATTTTAAAAAATACTCGTATTATTTTATGAAAAAATAGTTGAAAAAAGCGTTAGAAATTATTTTTGACAAGTATTCAACCTGACCCGTTTGATAGCCATGATCTTGAACGATGTACCCATTTTCCTTACGTGGCTACAGTGCTAGTAATGATAGGGCACATCTTATTACTCACCCTCTTGGCCTCATGCAAGTAGAGGTCAAGACCTGAAACCAGTTTTCCAAATTAGTCTGTATTTCTTTCTGCTTAACACTATAGGTTATATAACAGAAATACATCAAACAGTAGAATATCCCTTCAATGGAAATGCATAGTACTGCATATCAACTGATCTGACTCCCGATCCAGCCCTTCATATTGCAGTTTAATAGTACATGAATATGGCTCATCTAGCCATAATACTGATCTACAGGCATTAAAGCAAACGACTAACGTTTACCTGAAAATTGAAAAATAAATGAAAATGAGAGGTATGACTATATAAGTAGCTAAACTAACCTAAACCCGAAAGTACAGTGGGCTGAACTCTACTTCTTTTTCACCTAATTTGTTCACATGTTAAACAGAGCCATGGTTGATAACAAGACGCCGAATTTTAGTTGACAGCCAAACTATCACACAAAGATTGATATGCAGATGTGCAATGCTTGAATTTCTCCTCTGCTATTGCCTGTCAATGCAAAATAACAAGTTAGCATATAACTCCGTATCTATTTACCATCATTTCATGTTAAGTATCTAGTGACTGGCAAATGCACCCAATAGGATCCAAGGTCCTGAAACACTGAAACTAAATATGTTTTGCGCCTTTTTCCCTGTGCTTAATAATCAATAATCTACAATTTTGTATACTTATATCTTACCAATGAACCACAGGACCCCGTACACAAAAGCTCCTGGATACACCACGGTATATGGTGGGATATATCGAGGAAGGAAGAGTGTAGATTACCTTTGAAGAACCCTGGTGACGGTCAGGGTGCCATTTTAAAGCACTAGCTCGATACCTGAAATTGAAGGGTATTAGATGTTACTAAATGACATCCTCTCATATCTCCACACAATCACTCTGCAAAAATAAGTCATCCAGCAAATGTGAAGGAAAATGGTGAAGGTTTAAAAGGCACTTACGCAGTTTTCACATCTTCAAGTTTAAGTGGACCAGAAGCACTTAAACCAAGAGCAGTTCGTTCAGAAGCCAAGTTTGATTTTTGAGTGTCTTCTGGAGTGTAGTCATATTCATCTTGACTCTGATCTCTCCATCTCCAAGAGAACTTGTGGCTCTTAGAATGGCGTGATGAACGCCTCCCATTAGGATAATCTTCATTAACATAAGACCAGAAGAAAAAACGATCTCCGAATGCTGATCGAAAGACGGTCTCAACATCATCGTCGCCATCTTCACAAAAACTGAATCCTCCTGAAGTTATCGAATACAAAGAAATATTCCAGAATTGTTTTTTAAGAAGTTATCGAATAGGTTAACAAAGCATGCTGATTCACACCTTTTACAACAACAAGCATTGAGACAGCACAACCTTAAACCCACTTAAAGGAAACCTAAATCTCTAAAACGTCATAGCGCAGTATTGTTCTGCCACATACCAACCAACTGAACAAGTAAGATGACCAAGGATCGCACAAGAACCATCCAAACTAAGAAGATCATCAGATCCAACTTAAAAGATATGCTCCCTTTGACTTGGAGTTCTGTTCCCTACTTCCTTATTTGTTAAGTTATCTACAACACCAAAGTGCCCTGACTCTTGTCATTGTTTACCTACATGGTCACTCAAGGAAAACATCAGGCACCCCAAACCATATTACAATTACCACAATCAACCCCATCCAAATCACAATTAACTAACACTAATCCTAATCAACTCTAACTTCTTCCTAATAACACCACTCCACCCAACGCCACTATTCTCCCCTCCATCCGCAATTCTCTTTTACCAGTCATACCACCACTTACACCCTAACCCAGCCCACCGATTCAGACGACACCTCATCCCCAACAACCCACATCCACCGCGAAAATGCCTACCACCACCTACATCCCTTCCCGAACTCCCACCGTCACCCGTCAAGAACGCCCCAACACCAGTCGTTGATTCCCCCCCCCCCTCCCCCACGAAACACTCATCCCCACTGTTAAAACCCTTACCCCACCCTAAACAAAACTCCAAGTCTAGGTTTATGAGGATGGGGAAAGGAGATTCGGTGGGTTTTGAGGGATTTCCAATGATAGCTGGCTAAGATGCGGTGGCAGTAGGTGGGCCGGGGAGGTTATGGCTGGTTGTTGCTGAGTGGGTATTATGTTCAGCAGGAGAGATGTAAGTTAATGAGTAATTAAGGGTAAAATGGTAAATGAGTCCTATTCTCCCTCATTCCTTGTTCTTTGGGTCAAAGTCAAAAGGGAACACCACTCCAACTAAGAGGGAGTAACATGTATCAAATCACAATATCAACAAAGAGCGGTTATGGGAATATGAGTAAAGTCGAAAAAAGAGGTCGAAAACGAAATAGATTTTGCTAAAGAGAAATAGCTAACAAGGGTAGGGGAACAATCATTCCAGTGGCAATTCAAATAGCACTATACGATTATGCAACAGTGCATAATATCTGTCCATCACCACAAGGATAAGCATACACAAACGTATGCGCGCACACACACTTCTGCAACAAACACATGAAAAACTAACAAGAACAGATGTTCTTACGTCTTCCTTTATTCTGATGTCCCTGACCACTTTTTCTAGGTCCGTGATTAGATCTATTAAACCATGAAGGGCCTTTATTAGAAGGCTCCTCATCACGCACAAATTCAGATTCCCAGCTCTGCAGATGATATAAATGGCATCAAAGTTAGCAAATTCACAATCACTCGCGCACAAAACACATAGAACTCTCAATCTTAATTAAAAAAGAAAAGAAAAAGCATGCCTGGGGCATGGTTATGTTGGAATATGCATGATCCAAAATTATTTGTTAAATTAGTGCCCTAATTTCTAGCTAGTGGTTAGAAAGCTAATTGAGCAAATTTATAAGAAACTTCTCCCTTTTCTCTCAATAATATTCCCCTTAGAAATTCTGAGGGTTACACCCAGGGCTCATTGAGGAACTAGTCGAAATACCTCCGTGTGCTTAATAGACAAAGCGACACCTATGCAATCTTAATATTTTTTTCTTCTACTTCTTTAATTATGCCCTTGTCTTTGGCATACTATCCATAATATTTTTTTTACATGATAATACCCGTCCTTTCATTTTGATAACATAAGGTAACAAAGTAAATCTTTGAGAAAAACATGTGACTATTGGAAGGATCAACCAGGTAGCATTTCTCAATCGACACCTTCCTCAATCGACCCCGACACACATGAGCCACCCGAACAAACAAGTGGTCAACGCGCCCAGAAGGTGAGTCGTTCACCTTGAGCAACAACTCTTGAATGGATGAATGATTAGATCAAACACCCGAAAATTATACCGCATCCTAGGCTTCTTCTACTTCTTTAATTATGCCCTTGTCTTTGGCACACTATCCATAATATTTTTTTTACATGATAATACCCGTCCTTTCATTTTGATAACATAAGGTAACAAAGTAAATCTTTGAGAAAAACATGTGACTATTGGAAGGATCAACCAAGTAGCATTTCTCAATCGACACCTTCCTCAATGGACCCCGACACACAGAAAGTCGTTCACCTTTCACCTTGAGCAACAACTCTTGAATGGATGAACGATTAGATCAAACACCCGAAAAGTATACCGCATCCTAGGGAACTCCTACCAACCATTAGCCATCCCACCACCCCATAAGTCATAAGCAGAATGTTGCCTCCATAGTTAACATTACTTAAGTGCTGCAAAAGAGGCCCTCGCTTCATACAAAGGTTAAGGGTCGGGTATCAAAACAAATACATAAGCAATTAAGTTTCGGCCAAGCAATCTCAGAGCTTAAATTGTAGACTTGTCAAGAACGAAGAACTATATCTAACTCTTAGGTTAAGCATTCAATCGATAGCAAGTGAATAAATGGTAAGCGTATGTATTGGCATTAAAAAACCAAATTTCCCATGCTTGAATAACCATCATTGCTTACCTGAAACAGGTAATCTACATAGGCATTAGCATCCTTCATCATATGTTCCTTGAAACGGTTCCTTCTGTACTTACCAAAGTTGTTGTTATTGAATCTCTGCGCGAAAACAAACCCACTAATGTCATTATCATATCGAGAGTTGAGACTCTACCATCACTCCATTTAAAACAAAGCTAACATAGCTCTCACATGTTTCACTCATGTTCCTTTAAGACAAACAATTTGTCATCTTTGCATTCGACCCTGTTACCCCGAAACTTGTTATATCGAAAACCCAATTTCAATTCCAAATCATCAGAAACTGCTTCAAGTCAAATCCCAACATCCCTTGCAATATATTATTATACAGATTAAGATAAATGCAACTCAAATCAGACTTATTCATCAAACACTAAATTCAAACTAAAAGTCGTCAACTTTCTTCAGCCAATCATTAATTGGATGAAAACCCAGAAATCAAAAGCTATAAATTTTGAAAAAAAAAATGAAACTTACAGAATTCCAGGGATTACGGCGACCTCTTTCGAGAAAGGAGGTAGAATGAAAAAAGGCAGACCTAAGTTGAAAGCAGGATGATTGTGGGTTTTTCAAAACTGCTTTAATTGATGCATTCATTTTTAAAATGAAAGAATAAAAAATGAATTCAGAAAAAAAAAAAAAAAAAACTGATTAATAACTCATCGGAAAATTGGTGGGAATAATGAAGAGAAAGGGGGGAATGATGAGCCGGAGACGGCGGCGACACCAGAAAATATAAAACGAGATATTTGAGAACACCAAGGCTATGTTTTCATTGGGTTGTAAAAATAAAGTTATATTTTTCTTTCGACTTAATTTCTGTTCTAATAAGTCCATTTAGTTTAGTTCAGATTTCTGTTCAATTCACTTCAGCTCATTTTAGATTAGTTTTCTTTAGTTCAATTCAATTTTGTTTAGTTATACACGGTTATTATTAGTTTGAAATTATATAAAAACAAAGTTATAAATATATGTTATCGGATAGGTGATTCAAAACTCATTTTTGTAAAATAAATAAGTTTAATTAAAGGTAAAGCCATGATGATTTCATGTAACTAATTTTTCTTTTAATTTCAAAAGAGTTCTTTACTTTTAATGTTTAAAATGTTTACATTATATACAAAAAGTAGAGGCCAAATCCCCATTCTTCTTATCTGATTGTAATTTCCCGTACCTTATTATTGACACAAAAGTATGTAGGTTTTATCATTATCTAATTAAAGGTAAAGCCAATGCACTAATCTTCCCAACTTGTGTAACAGTCTGCAGGAATCTAATAACATTCTGCTTATTATCCAATGCACTGACAACTCATCCTATCCATAATGACTAAGATTTTTTCCAGATTGGTGATTTGTTGACAGTCACAAGGTCTCAGCAATCCTCATTTAAAAAATAATACAACCTACTCCAAGTGAGCCAGTTTGTTTCATGTGAATTAGCAAGTCTCCACAACATTCTCAGAAGCATACAACTTAAAATCTTCCTTATATCAAAATCCCCTTGCTCTATGTGTCTATAGATCTTAGCCCAACTTAAAAAACATCATTCTATACATGAGATCATCACCCCAAAGAAACTTCCTACAAGCTTTCTCAATATCTTCAATGACTCCTTAAGGGAGCAAGAAGCAAGCACACGAGAAGGTTTCAACATCGAAGAACACATAGTCAGTAAGCTAAACTTTCCCTGAATAGGCAAGCTGCAACCCAACTGTGATACACGGATTGGTGATCCTTGCCGAACTGTGGTACACAGGGAAGCACGGAGGGGCACACTTGGATGGACAAGCGTAAAAATACGCATTTGTGGAGTCGCCACCAATTTGTATGAAAAATTGGAACCATTCGAATACTATATGCCATGTCAAGACATAAAGTAATGACATGAACACTAAGAACTCGTTACCCTTAGCATTTTATGTCTAGAATGACTCTCGTGGATGCCAATGAACACGGATGCTCACAGAGATCTGGAGTAAGGGGTGAGGGTACGTATTTGGAAGCTCTTTAATCGAACACCTAATCCCGCCCTCCTCGATAGCGGCCTCTACTAATGATTAGGGAAATCGTTCGTACTTGATATATATGTTATCGATTGTATGCATGCAATGCAACATCCAACGTTTTAATCCTAGCATGTGAATTATACTATGTCGGTAAAAATATAATTAGCACTCAATTATGTCAAAGTTGGAGATTAGAATAGAGTAAAAACTCATACAATTACAATGATTAAATGAGATTACAAAGGATTACATGATCCACGTCAGAAATATATGTTCAAAACGGAGATTTGAAGAAAAGGAAGAGATTTGAAAAACTAAAAGACAGATTAGGAGCGATAATACGACTAATAGTTAATTAACTATGTAATTAAAGCTTACGTCAATGCGAAAACAAAAGTTCAGGGACATAAGTCATCCCAGCACAGGCGCAACAACAGCTGCGTCCTCTGGAACAGGCGCATCGCTTGTTGTGTCTGTTCCTGAGTTGAATTCTGACTGTGAAGTCAGAATCGCGAGCAGTTAATATTATTTGGTGTGTTTACGATGGATTATTGAACTACGACTCGAGTGAAAGTGATTTAATATATTAATTACTACAATTTGTATCAACAACGAATTCCAGAGATTTGATATGAACGAACCGAACCTCTAAAACCCAAATTTGACTTAAAGACGAAAACCCGCAAAGATAATATTGAATTATTAGGGATCTAAGTCAAGAACCAGACGTTTTATGTGAAAGATAAATACGATTTACAGTTTATAAAAAAAGAAAATAAAATAAAATAAGAACGAGTTTACAGAAACCAGAGGAAGAAGAAGAAGAGCATTAACAGGGCAGCCTCTGGGAGAGGCGTAACAGATGCTGCGATTCTTCCCGACGTCAAGATCAATGTTGACGAAACGAGATTAACTAAGTTAACGTTTAGTAATAGCTCGACTCGAATGTATGCAGAAAGTGCCCTCGTTAGTGGATCAAAATTGATTGAATGATTAATTGATTGATTGAATTAGTTGATTGTGTAGTGGTCAAATGGGTCGGTCATGCAAATGTGACGGGTACCCAAAAGGATCTGAGCTTACGTGGTCGATTGATCAAGCACGAAGATGTCGAAAGCTTATAGCAAGGTCTAGAATGCAAAGAGAGAAGAGAAGGGGTGGAACACTCGCGTGTCTTAAAAGTGAGAACAGATATCTCCTTTTATATTAGAAAAATGCGAAGAGTTCAAGAACAATCCACACTTTGGAAAGAACAGAATGGGGAAGAGGCACAGTAGAAACTGCGACCCTTCGAAGAGGCGCAGCACCTGCTGCGTCATTTCCTCAGAGATTTCCTTGTGCGAAAGGAAGATTTCCACGTTTCTATTACGGAATTGTGGTTGATCTATACTTACCTTTTAAAAAGAAACGAGATATTTTTAATAAAAAAGATAGAATTTGAAAATATTAATAAAATATCCAGAATATTCCTGAGCATTCCGACTCGGAGTTTTAAAACGGTTTCTACAAAATAAAGCGGTTTTCGACCCGGACTCAAAATGAACTCTAATGACTGTAAAAAAAAGACTGTACCGACGCGTAGATGATGACCAAGGGGTAGACACAAGTGGTTGAGCTATTACTTGACGATAAACTTACGAATTGTCATAAATCATTCCGCGTACCAAACATGCGGCCCAATCATCACTGGATGGTTGACAGAAGGTGTAGAACTGAGGTATCTACATCAACCCAATGATTCATTTTGTTCTTTATCTTGGAAATCAAAGGTTGAAACAAATACCTAATTAGCCTAGAAGAATGCAGAGGGTAAATCAAATATAAAAAAGGGAACCCTCCTCCAACATAATGAGAGCTGGCCAAAAGCGGCTTTTTAACATCATTCCTTACCCCCGCTAAGTAAATATCTGTCTTGCTAGGATTAGGAGTAAAACCAGAATATTTAGAGAAAATGTGCAAGAGTCTTTCAATAGCCAAAACAGAGGGTAAATCCCCTTTAGACAAAAAAAGAGATCAATAAGAAAGAGAAGATAACTCAAGCCCATTCTAACACACTTTGGATGGTAACTGAAGTGAGGCAGATCCCTCACACCCCTAAGAATTCTTGATAGAAATTCCATACATAATACAAATAACTGCCTCAAACCTCTTTTTTCTATAAATATAACTAACAGATTGCCCATTAATTTTCAGAGAAAACATGGAGCTAGTTACACAAGTAATTATCCAAGAGCAGAAAGAATCAAGGATACCATATTGAGGCAGGATAGCTTTGAGAAAAAAAAATGTAAATGTTGGAATATAAGCTCGTGTCCACAATTTTGGAGAAAGAGACTTTCCACTACTTTATTACCAAGGGGGATACTCCTTCTATAGCCAAATTGTTTTAGGATGGAACCTCCCTTGTATTGTTAAGTGGTTTGTCTCTCCTCCGTTTGGGTGTGTCCCAACCCGTTTGCATGATCAAACATGGTATAAGAGTCCAAAGTTTCGCCATGGGTTTTGAATTTAAATTGGCCTAAATTATGCCACCGGTGGAGGAACTGTGACAACCCTCGCGAATGCGGAATAATAAATCAAACAAGCATGTGAATAATATGCGGAAATACGGTATTTTAAAAACCTTTAAACATGCAAGTTATATATAATACGAGGTGTGTCAAAATGTTACAAACTAAACGCGAAAATATACAACAAAGAGACGGGGTCTCTTCAAATGTTAGCAAAGAACAAGTGTTTGACAAAAACTAGCTACTATCGTCTAGAGGTGAACTTCCAGGGACAACGCCCGCTAGCTCACACCCGAACCCCCAAAATATCAGATCCAAAAAGTCATCCATAGCATGCAACCTGTTCATCCATGAAAAACATGAATGCCACAGTCAGTGGGGAGTAACTCCGGGTTCTCCCAGCCATATTACATCAAACGTACAATAAGGTAATACGAAAGTAAAGCATGCATATATATATATACATGTGAGTTGCGATAAGAATAAATAGGCAATACGAGATATAAAGATAAGATCATATAGAAATCAAATCCGTAACCATCATGTTATTCAAGACTCGGGAAAGACACTCTTAGGCAATCGAATACGCTCACTAGGGCTTGCATCTCACCGTTAGCGGTATAAGATTGATAAGATTGAGACTCGACAAACAACCATGCCAAGTCATGCAATGATCATGAATACTCAATCATGAAATCACGCATTCAAGTATAACAACATAAAGACGACCTTTCTCACGGTAAATGAAACGCACTAGCATCGTGTACATGGCAAGTATGATTAACAGGCATCCACGGGATAAGCATTTCCCTGTAACGCATACACGATCACATTTCGTATATGTTCACTAATTTCCTCCGGTAGGACGACGATAATAATACGGTCCTAGTCTAAACCTGGCCAGACTCTCGGAATAACGTGTTCCGATTCGACATGCGATAAACATTTCGCATCCAAGACTCGGTCAATCATATGACGCCGAGTACCCCAAATTCGGTCGACATTCACGAAAGAGGCGAAAAGAGCTCAAGCCTCATAACAAGCGGTACGCTACATGCAAATAACACCACCTCGCAAGTACACAACATTTGACGGCCGGGTCGATCAACGCAATGCGTTCAACTCCCAACAACGGCGTCGTATGCCCACTAACACATGCATTTAAGCAGTAGGATACCTCTCCGTTCCGACATTCCAGCCTTACGAACGGGAAGGTAGCCAAGGGAATGAGAATACAAAGCACAAGACAAATAGTGCTCAAACCAACTCATTTGTAAAAACCGACTCAAAGAGGGAACATATCTAAAACCGTCACAAAACATGTGATACATGCGAAAGAG
>JAIUZE010030453.1:0-11719 GCA_022085475.1 Heliosperma pusillum | reverse complement strand
GCCTAAGTCCAACAACAAGTCTAGGCATGTACAACGGAAGGCTCACATGATCTGAGATTACGTGGAGCAATAGGAGATAGTGATAGACAAGATTGCTACGGATGATAACGTTGCAGATCCTCTCACTAAACCGTTAAGATATGATAAGCATGAAGGGCACGGTATTTCCATGGGAATTAAGCGTGTTCCTGAGTTGTATTAGTTGTTTTGTATGGATTAGACACCTGTATCTTTTTCATAAAACTATTAATGAAATCATCGTTTTGTTATATATTTTGTTTTTCATGTGGGTTGTACTGACAACATTGAACACCACAAAGTGAACTGAATTACATTATATTTGTTATTGGTCCGTAATTGCCTACATGAGCTGATAACTCTGGCAATTATTTTGTGACGTCGATTGATGGTGGGTTCAACGAGCCATAAGTCAAAATGTTGACTGATCGATCACAGATGCGGGTTATAATGATACTGCGCAGGACATTTTGTGACGACGTTATGGAGTCCTAAATGTTTTGGAACATTAGGTGCCAGGTCGTGGATAGGACATCCATAGTGTTCCTAGAGTCGATTCTTTTGACTATCGACTGTCTCTTGAGATAAAGGCAGTTTTTGGGTGACTTTGGTTTCTTTCTCATGGTCGACCGGAACAGGAGGCTAAGTAGATTTTCACTGGGTCATTTCATATATGCGTTGTATCTGCAAGATTCGAGTGAAGAAAAGAAAATATCCCCACCTTTATCGGATATTGATATTCTCAGGGCCACTCGAGGAGCTGTAACTGAAATGCATGGCCATGCTCGAATGAAGATTCGTTTATCAGTTAAGTTACTCTCTAGTCGGGGAAACCACTCTTGATACTGATCACTTGTAAACTACGACCTTTGTGAATACGGACTTTGCAAATTGGTTTACATTGAGTGGGAGAAATTTATTATGGATATGAGAATCGGTTATCGCACATACACTTGTACGGACAAGTGGGAGATTGTTGGAGCCAGTGTCCTCCACAGTTAGTGCAATAACATAAATAAATCTCTGTAGGTTCACAGGGTATACTTTGTATTGTAATCAGTTGATTAACGTTTATCGATAACGGTTGGCTTGCTAGATAAGTTTGACGTTATCGTCATACAGATGGCGGTGATCAACTGGTCCCTAAAAGTCACACCTAAAGGATGTGATTGAGAGATGTGATTATTTGAGAAAATAATCATATTGATGCCTTATTAAATGACTAAAAGGTTAGTCGGTGTTTTTGACTAAAAGGTTAGTCAATGTGATGATGATATAATTATTTAATAATGATTAAATAAATTTAGCTGAGACGAATTAACTGTAATTCGTAAATTGAATATAAAATGTTATATTTAATTGTTGTATATAATGTAAGCTAATTAAACATAAACCGTTATAATTAATTGGAAAATTATAAATATACGGATATTTATAATTAATGATGTATTATAATGTCGGTCTTTGACTAATGACGATTATAATGTATTACATTATATTAGAAGCTAAAATGACTGAAAAAAAGTGTCCAGATACACTCGGGTTTTTCCAGTCAATGGGTAGTTATTTGAGGAGACTAAATCTCCTCATTAAAGACCTAAGTGTGCCGTCAAAAGCAAGGGGAAGGGGAGAAAAATTCTAACCTAATTTTCTACTCTCTCAACTTGTGCCTCCATCACACAAAACAGAAAAACACAAAACAATAAAAAGTTAACTGTAACTTTTAATTCTTTTCTAGCAATTACAAGGGCATATCTCAATCAGTCTTGGGTGTTACGATTAGGAGGATATCTATTTTGATATCTGTTCTTAGGCCTAATTTGCTAAGGACTGAAGGTTTAATTCTTTTTCTCTACATTTGTATCGTTTTCATATCTATGACTTGAAATTTCATATTATATAATTTTGTTATAATCCTAATTTTTAAGGGGATGTAAACAGTTATTTCCCACAGATCCGTATACTGAAGATCTTTGTGAAGCTTAGATAGTATAGGTCGTCATTCGGAAACTATTCTATTAGAGTAATTTTAAGTTCAAAGTTATAACTTTAGCCTATAACTTTGGATGATAAATGTTGATGCATGATTTTGGAAATAAAATGTTTTAAATGTTTTCAAAAGAAGATGACTATGTTGAGGCAGATTATAAGAAAGCTGAGAAAAATTCAAAAGCTATCAGCCTGTTGCAAAACGGCATGATCTATACTGAATTTGACCGTTTCTTATCTAGTTCTACTGCCAAGGAAATATGGGATGGTCTTTAGTTAGCCTATGAGGGGACAACTGTTGTCAAAAATCAACGTATTGCATTACTAATGCGAAAATACGAATTGTTCTCTATGGAGCAAAATGAATCGCTTGACAGAATGTCCACTCGCTTCTCTAGTATCATTAATGAATTTGAAAATGTTGGAAAAACTTTTGACTCCGAGGAAATTGCCAGGAAGATCCTTAGAAGTCTATCTAAACGATGGAGACCTAAGGTGACGGTAATTGAGAAATGTAACGATCTATATAACATATCTTATCAAGAGCTACTCGGAACCCTAATGGCTCACGAGATTACTCTTGATGAGGATGAGGAAAATGATAGTAATAGTAAGAAAGTGGCTTTAAAAGCCGAGTCTAGTGAAAAACAAGATTCGGACCTTGAAGATGACACAGTGTTATTTGCTAGACGTTTTAAGAAAAAATTCTTTAATAAACCACAAGGGAAAACGTTTAACAATAACATTAATAAATCTTACAAGAAGCCAATTAAGTCAAAAGGGTCTCTCTCAAGTCGTGGTTGCTTCAAATGTGGGGATAATGATCATATGATTAAGGATTTCCCTACATGGAATAAAATCAAAGACAAAAATCAACGAGACAAAACCAAGAAGGAATTCAAACAAGTCATGATGGCTTATTGCTGGGGAGATCTCGACACAGAAGACGACGAGTCAGAGGAAGAAGAAGTCGCCAACTTGTGTCTAAGCAACGTCAGTCTTGACCTAATTTCTGACAGTGACAATGAGAGCGAATACGAGATGTGCCTTGTCCGCAACTCAGATTCAGAACCAGATTCAGAAGTTGATGAAGAGGTTAGTCATCTTGAGCTTAAAAAGCAAGTTAAGAATTTGTCTAAGAAGTCTTTAATTAAGTATTTTGAAGAAGCCTTAGATCATTGTCATGAACAAAGTCTTGAATTAAAAGATCTTAAGGAACAAACTCTTGACATTGCTGAGGAAAACCAACTTCTAAAAGCCAAAGCTAAAAAGCTCAAGTCTAAAGTTATAGCAACTTCAGCTACAACTTCAGACATAACAAATGTTGAAAAAGAAGCTCTTGAGTCTACAGTTATAGCTAATGAAGCTATAATCTCATAGTTAAAGCTCAACATTAAGCATCTTCAAGCCAAAGTTATAGCTAATGAAGCTATAACTTTAGAATTGAAGAAAGTCAATGAGCTTTTACAATCTGAAGCTAAGGCAAAAGAAGTTGTTATCATTGATCACAAGAAAGAAAACTCTGTTCTTTCTTAGCAATTAAAAGATATTAAGGCTGAATTCTCCCAAGCCAAAAATCAACATAATGAGGAGAAATTTATCTTGAACAAACGTTTTAATGATTTCCGTGAAAACTTTAAAAAGAAGAATCCCTCCAAAGACTCGAATGTAGACCATTCGTTATGTGAAAAAGAAATTCAGTCTTTGAAGGAATTGCTCCTACACGCACGAAAAGTTCATGATAAATGGGAAGGAAGTGAGAGGGTCTTAGACTTCCTTACTGAACAATCTAACAATAACATGAAGATGGGTCTAGGTCATGAATGTTATAGTCGTAGAGACCATGATAAGTACAAATCCACTCCTTCTTACCGTGATTTCAGAAGAAGGAAGTATGTCAATCTTTCAGAATATCTAATTTGCAATTATTAAGGTCACAATGGTCATGTTAAACATAATTGTGTTAAATATATCAACGACAACAAAAATCAAACTGATTTTGTTAAAGAACATGACGTGTCTAGTGTTGATGAATCTGAACCTGAACCTCAAAGTAATGAATGTAGAATTAATGAGTTCAGATGGTTTTATGACATAGCTTTCGATTACACATTTTTACCTTCAAAATCCAAACCATATGTGAATCAGAAGCAGTCATTTAAACCTAGTATGCGTCACAACAATAGAAAATACTATAAACCTAGACAACCCTATGTTAAGAATAAAAGAATTGTTAAACAGGTCTGGGTTAGGAAGGATCAAATATATAGAGTCACTAACCACAAAGGACCCAACTTAGAGTGGGTACCTAAAAGCTGTATTTGATTCTCTTGCAGATAATAGTGAAAGAAAATAATCTATGGTATCTCGACAATGGGTGTTCGAGACACATGACCGGAAATAAGAATCTTTTTCTTTCACTAGAGCCCTTCAACGATGGCAAGGTCACCTTTGGAGACAACAAGAAGGGCAAAATAATCGGTGTAGTTAAGATTTATCTGGTAGATGGTCTTAAACATAAATTGCTAAGTATCTCTCAATTATGTGACAAAGGCAATAAAGTAGTTTTTCATTCAAATGTTTGTCGTATCATAATTGAAGGTACTAGCAATGTTATTTTAGAAGGTCTACGTAAAAGGAACGTGTATATGATTGATTTAAACAAGGTCACTACAAGTTTCCTTAGGTGCATGAAAGTTAGTGTGGATGATTCATGCTTCTGGCACAAGCGGTTTGCACACATCAGTCCAACAATTTTAAAGAAACTCAAATTGTGGGATTTAGTTGAGGGTTTACCCTCAATCAAATTCGAACAAGAGAAGATGTGTGACTCATGTGCCCGATGTAAACAAGTTAGATCTTCATTCAAACCAAAACGAGTAGTAAGTAGAGAGCGCCCACTTGAGTTGGTACACATGGATTTGTGTGGACCTATGAAACTCAGAAGCCGCGGTGGATCAAGGTACGTATTCGTCCTAGTCGAGGACTACTCAAGGTATGTATGGCCTATCTTTCTATTAACTAAAGATGAAACTTTCGATGAGTTTGTGGTACTAATGAAGCTTGCCCAAAACAAGTATGATAAAAAGTTAGTTTCCATTCGTACGGATCATGGCACCGAATTTGATAATCAAGCCTTTATAGAATATTGTTGGAAGAATGGTGTAGGACATAACTTTTCTGCACCACGAACCCCACAACAAAACGGTGTCGTGGAACGTATGAATAGAACATTAGAGGACATGGCCCGCACTATGCTTTTGTGTAGTGGCCTTCCTAAGAACTTTTGGGCCGCAGCCATTAGTACTGCATGCTATGTGCACAATAGAGCCACGATTAGACCAATTCTCAAAAAGACTCCCTATGAACTTTTAAGAGGGAGAAAACCCAATATAGCTCACCCTCGTTGCTTCAGGAGTAAAGTTTTTGTCCATAATAATGCAAAAAGTAATTTAAGCAAATTTGATCCACGAAGGGACGAAGCTGTGTTTATTGGTTATTCTAATCATAGTAGAGCTTTCAAAGTTTTTAACAAAAGAACTTTGTGCGTAGAAGAAAGTTTTCATGTCGTATTTGATGAAGATAATGTGCCTGAGCAAGTTGAACAGAATGAAGAAGAAGACATGAATGAACCAGACTTTTGCCTTTCAAGGGATGATTTACCAGAAATCAATGAAGAAGTTATTGAAGGAATCAATGATGAACATGATAAATCCGCAAATGACCTTGAAAAGAGAACTGAGACAATTGTTGATGATACGAATGTCTCTTCTCAAAATAAGGAAAAGGAAACCGAAGTTATAGCTGATGATGGCATGATGCTATACCTTTGAACTCAGATCAAGATGTTGTAACTGAAGTTGTACCAACTTTGGCTATAACCCAGAGTCCAACTCAGGGGGAACCAATCTTGACTCTGAATCATTTGAGGAAAGTGGAAGTTCATCAGATGATGATGAGCCTAGGAACTCTAAGAAATGCAAAATATAAGAGTTCTCATCCTATGGATATGATCCTAGGAAGTTTGAATAAAGGAGTTCAAACAAGACGGACATTAAATAACTTTTGTTCTATCTACTCTTTTCCGTCTACCATAGAGCTTACCAACATCAAAGAAGCACTTGCAGAATCCAATTGGATTGTAGCAATGCAAGAGGAGCTTCAACAGTTTGAACGTAATAAAGTCTGGCATCTTGTGCCATGACCTTCAAATCGAACTGTGATTGGTACTCGATGGGTATTCAGAAATAAATTGGATGACTCAGGAGTTATAGCTCGCAATAAGGCTCGATTGTTCGTTCAACGTTATAATCAACAAGAAGGAATTGATTATGACGAGACATTTGCACCAGTAGCAAGACTTGAAGCTATTCGCTTGCTTATCGCCTTCGCAGCTCATAAAGGAATGAAACTGTACCAAATGGACGTTAAGACTGCCTTTCTTAACGGTTATTTGGAAGAAGAGGTTTTTGTTGAACAACCTCCCAGATTTTTAAATAGCAAATTTCAAAACCATGTTTTTAAATTAGATAAAGCTTTATATGGTTTGAAACAAGCGACTAGGGCTTGGTACGACAGATTGTCCAAATTTTTATTGCAAAACATTTTTAAAAGAGGATCTGTCGACAAAACGCTATTTCTAAAATCCGAGGGTTCTGATTTACTTGTTGCTCAAACTTATGTAGACGATATTATCTTTGGTTCTACTAACAATAAATTGTGCAAGTATTTTTCAGATCTAATGACCTCAGAATTTAAAATGAGCATGATGGGAGAATTGAAATTCTTCATAGGATTGCAAATTCAACAAACTAAGGAAGGAATAAAGATTCACCAACAAAAATATGTCAAGGAGCTAATTAGAAAATTTGGTATGGAGAACGCTCATCCAATGGACACACCTATAGTAACTGATAAAAAGTTGACCTTAGACGAAAATGGTAAGTCTGTCGATGAGACTACATATCAAGGTATGATTGGTTCTTTATTATATTTAACTGCAAGTAGACCTGACATTATGTTCAGCGTATGTGTCTGTGCAAGATTTCAATCATGTCCTAAAGAGTCACATATGATTGCAGTTAAACGTATCTTGAGATATTTAATTGATACATCTAATTTATATTTGTGGTATCCACTTGAGTGTAATTTCGATCTAGTAGGATATTCAGATGCAGATTATGCAGGATGTTCTTTAGATAGAAAAAGTACCTCTGGATTCGCTACGTTTGTTGGACCATGCATAATTACTTGGGGTTCAAAAAAGCAAAATTCGGTTGCGTTATCTACTGCTGAAGGCGAATATATCGCTGCAGGACTGGTATGTTCTCAACTACTTTGGTTAAAGCAACAACTATGTGATTATGGTGTTAATGTTCGTTGTATGCCTGTATTTTTTGATAATACGAGTGCTATTATTATTTCTAAAAATCCAGCTCAGCATTCTCGTACTAAGCATATAGACATTAGACATCATTTTTTACGTGACCATGTAGAAAAGGGCAACATTAAACTTGAATTTTGTAGTGCTGAAAATCAATGGGCTGACATTTTAATAAAGGCGTTAGCGAGAAGACGTTTTGAGATTTTGCGGTTGGAAATTGGTTTAATCGGTAGCAATTAAATTTATCATACTTCTTTTGTTAACCTGCGTGACTGGCTAGAATAAGACGAGATTATATGACTGTGTCCGCGTATTTCATTGCAAGTATATTTGTGTTTAATATTATATATTTTTCGTGAGTATCTTGCATATTAAGTATTTTATGAAAATTGAATTATGGACCACATATTTGCCAAAAATCTATCTTATTCACTCTCCAAATTTAACCAAAACTCTGCCCATGTAACCATATCTTTTTACTTACCTAATCCTATCCATACCATAACTCAAAAATAATAACCCTAGATTCCTTTTCCTACCCAAATTCAAAAAAAAAAAAGTGAAATAGGACTCTAAGAGCCGGCACCCTCATGCGCCCAAGTACAAAAGTACAAAACTCAATACTACTTTTCATAATTACCTATCCCTATCACTCTCAACACACATCACCATTTTCCTCCTTTCTCTCCTTCCTCACGGCACAACAACAATAACAATAAAAAAAATTTACCCAACAACTTCAAGCTCACAACAATGTCTTCCATAAGGTCCAAAAGTACCAACATCCACTGACGTTTTGAGATTTTGCGGTTGTAAATTTGTTTAATCGGTAGCAATTAAATTTATCATACTTATTTTGTGAACCTGCATGAGTGGCTAGAATAAGACGAGATTAGATGACTGTGTCCATCATAGCTAGTATATTTCTGTTTAATATTATATATTTTACGTGAGTATCTTACATATTAAGTATTTTATGAAAATTGAATTATGAACCACATATTTGCCAAAAAGCTATCTTATTCACTCTCCAAATTTAACCAAAACTCTACCCATGTAACCATATTGGCCGAATATTCCTAACACAAAATATCTTACCATATCTTTTTACTTACCTAATCCTATCCTTACCATAACTCAAAAATAATTACCCTGGATTCCTTTTCCTACCCCAATTCAAAAACAAAAAAAAAACAAAAAAAAGGGGGAAATAGGACTGTAAGAGCGGCACCCTCATGTGCCAAAGTACAAAAGTACAAAACCCAATACTACTTTTCATAATTACCTATCCCTATCACTATCAACACACATCACCATCTCCCTCCTTTCTCTCCTTCCTCACGGCACACCAACAACAACAATAAAAAAAAAATTTACCCAACAACTTCAAGCTCATAACAATGGCTTCCACAAGGTCCGAAAATACCAACACCCCAAACTCCAAAATTCCAAAACTTTGTATGCCCACTAATCTCTCTCCTAAACCAAAACAAAAATCACCCAATTTGACCCAAACCGAGTCGGGTTCGGTTCTTGAGGGTACTAAAAGGCGTAAATTAAATAAGGGGACACTACAAAACTTACACGGGAAACTGACGGAAAAAATCCGTCAGTAACAACGAAAATCCGTCAGTAATGTCAATTACTGACGGAATTTCCGTCAGTAACGCGCGTCACTTCAATTGGTAACAAAAAAATAACTTCTGACGGAAATTCCGTCAGTAATTTGACTCCTGACGGTTTACTGACAGATGATTCATTAGCCAATTTAGCTGAAAAGTCAAGATAAACTTGACCGTACTGACGGAAATTCCGTCAGTAAAGTCAAGAAAATCTTGACTTCCTGACGGAAATTCTGTCAGTAAAGTCAAGATTTTCTTGACTTACTGATGGAAATCAGCACGACGAGATCGATTACTGCTACCTATGATTCATCTTATAAACCCACCTGCCATAAGTAAAAGCTATATACAATGGAAATTGTAAGGTAGTTCATGCAATATATAAAAACCGTGAGCAAACTTTTTGAATTACAATGAAAAGTATTAAATTTGATTATAATTGTATTATGACAAATAGATTACAACTTATGCTCCTCACTATCACTATCACTACAAATCAACAAACTTTCACCATTAGACCATAGATGATTTTGAACCTCCCTTTTCGATTTAAAAGCTAAGTTATCGCATCAATCTACGTTTCAAGTCACTAGCAAACACCACTTGTAATTTATTAATGAGGAAAAATTTCGGCAGCAATTCACCTTTGTTCTCTAAAAACACAATGTTGAATAAATATTTACTCAACATATGCATTCATAGAACATTAAAGGAATTGCTACCGAACTCTTTCCTCATTAATAAATCACAAGTTATGTGTTTACTACCTAAGTGACTTGAAACGTAGAAAGACAGTCCCAAAACGGGGACTATTCAAAAATTACTCCGAACGAGTAATTTTTGAACGGGTACTAAGTCAATATCAGCACATGTAATAATTTTAACATCCACAACACATGTAATAATTACCTACTAACATTTAAATTAGCTCAATTGAACCTGATTAAGGCAATAATTAGCTACTATATATGTTAAATCAATTTAACACAATCAAAGTAACTAACAACAACAATAATTTCAATATCAAAAACAATAATGGCTACTATCCCAATTCAATTAAAGACATACAAATGATTAAGACGGAGGGAGGAATTAACTAGCAACAAGAATATTTCATGATAAAAACAATAAAGGATACTATCCTAAGTCAATTAAAGACAAACAAATGATTAAGACGGAGGGAGAAATCGAAATAAAGGCAAATATTTTACCTAATGAAAAAAATAAGCAAGAACGGTGAAAGGCAGCGGCGTCAAGTTGTAGTGGTCGTCGTCGGAGGTAGGTAGTGGTAGTCGTCGTCGGATCTACAACAAATAAATAAAGATTGATTAAAAAATTAAAAGGAGAAAAGTGATTAAATAAAAAAACAAAAGAAACTTACTAAGTGGTGGAAGGAGGTTGTGGTAGGAGCTGGTAGCCGGAGGTAGAGATAGGAGGTGGTGGTAGGTGGTGGTAGCAGGATGATTTGGGTAGTCGAATTTGGGGATTTAGGGGTTAGGTTTTAGGAGAAATGAAATTGGGGGAATGGGGAAGACGACGCTGGAAATCGTATTTAACAAAAAATCCTGACGGAATTTCCGTCAGGAATATTCCGTCAGCTTCCCGTGTTTCCAATTATGTACTGACGGAATTTCCGTCAGTATTTAGATATTACTGCCGGAATTTCCGTCAGTATTGGTATATTACTGACGGAAATGTAAGTTTCTTAAACTCAATATTAGACATTTCTAATATCAAAATATAAATACTTAACTCTTTAACTAATTAGATCTTATGCATGCATAACAAAATATAAAGAAGAAAGAAGAAATTGTTCCTTACATTGAATATATATATGAAATATGGGCACAATATTTGAACTCCTTTCAAATATTGTTCTTGACCTATGAATATGAGGATGAATTCCAAGTTCTTTGTGACAACCCTCACGAATGCGGAAATAAATATAACAAGCATGTGAATTAAATAGCGGAAAATACGATATTTTAAAAACTTTTATACATGCAAGAAGAAGTATACGAGGAGTGTCAAATATTACAAACCAAGGTACGAAATACAACAAAGAGACAAAGTCTCTCAAAATGATATAAATGTCAAAGTGTTTAGCAAACTAGCTAAAATCGTCTAGAGGTGATTCAATCCAGGGACAACGCCCGCTAGCTCACACCCGAACCCACAATACCAAGCAAAAAGCCATCCATGCAAGCAACCTGTTCATCCATGAAAAACATGAATGCCACAATCAGTGGGGAGTAACTCCGGGTTCTCCGAGCCATATCACATTAAACGTACATAAAAGGAAATACAAAAGTAGAAGCATGCATATATAGATATACATGTTATACAAAGACTCGAGAAAGACACTCTTAGGCAACCGAATACGCTCACTAGGGCTTACATCTCACCGTTAGCGGTATAAGTTTGATAAGATTGAGACTCGACAAACAAACCATGCCAAGTCATCCAATGATCACGAAATAATCAATCATGTAATCATCCATCAAAACATAACGACACAATGACGACATCTCTCACGGTAAATGAAACGCACTAGCACCGTGTACATGGCAAGTATGATTAAAAGGCATCCACGGGATAAACATTTCCCTGAACGCATACACGATAAACATTTCGTATATGTAGACTAATTTCCTCCTGGTAGCACGACGATAATAATACGTTCCTAGTCTAAACCTGGCCAGATTCT
>JAIUZE010030452.1:0-19636 GCA_022085475.1 Heliosperma pusillum | reverse complement strand
TATATATATATGCTTCTACTTGTTTATTACCGTTTAAGTATGTTATTTATGATATGGCTGGGAGAACCCGGAGTTACTCCCCACTGACTGTAGCGTTCATGTTTTCATGGATGAATAGGTTGTTTGGATGAATTTGGCTTGTTTTTGGGTTCGGGTGTGAGCTAGCGGGCGTTGGCCTCGACGATTCACCCCTAGACGTTTCTTAGCTAGTTTGCTAAACAACTTTGATGTTTGATAACGTTTTGAGAGACTACGTCTCCTTGTAGTATATTATACTTTATCTTGTAATTATTTGACATTCCTTGTACTTTTCTTTTGGCATGTTAAAAGTTTCAAAAATATCGTATTTTCCGCTATATAAATTGCATGCTTGTTAAGTTTTATTTTCGCTATCGCGAGGGTTGTCACAATTGTTATCAGAGCTTTAACGCCCTCGACGCACACACGTGAACCCCAAACTTAAATTACTTGACCTTGAAATAATAAATGACAGATGGGTAGAATTTAAGGACTTTACTTGGCAGTCTCTTTGTTTATGCTAAGTGTTAGGATTAACTCGGTTTGTTTTTGTCTCTTATGAAGATGGTTAGACCTCAAGTTGTAGAGAATGTCAATTTAAAGGCTCTTACTCAAGTTCTAAGGAACCAAAAAGATGTGGCTAATGCTCATGCCGACCAAGCCCCTCCTCATAGAGAAGAAAATCACCAAGGAGGCTATGCTTGGGTGGCTACGTATGGTGGAGAACCGGACCCTACCGAGCTCTCGGAGTGGTTTCGGGAGATGGAAAAGCAATTCGACTTGTACCAAGTCCGTGAAGAGAACAAAGTGAGGATTGCTAAGCACTTTCTTGTGAGGGAAACCGACAATTGGTGGGCGATTACTAATCCCACCGCTACTCTTGAATTTAAATTGGGAATGTTTCAAGGCTCTTGTTGAAGGCCGATTTTATCCTAAGGAGCTCAAGCAACAAAGGCTCAAGGAATTCATTGATTTCAAGCAAGGTGACTTGACGGCTCAAGACTTCACCACTCAATTCAACAAGCTTGCTCACTTTGCACCAAGGCTCATCAAAGATGATGAAGACCGAACTTTTTACTATCGTAATAAGCTTAGTGCTTTGCTCCAAAGCAAAGTAAGGAGGAACTCTACCTCTTTTGGAGAGTTGTATGATGATGCACTTTGGGCCGAGAACTCCATGAAGGCCATCAAGGATGAAGCAATGATGAAGAGTCCCCCTCCTTCCTTCGCACCTAGGCCAAACTTCTATGGGAAAAGGTCGTTTACTCCCTCGTCTTCCAATGCCTATGCCAACAAGCGAAGATTCAACCCTTCCCCAAATGCAAATGCAAGGACTCCTTTCTCGTCCCGAGCTACTTCTAATGTGGCTCATAGGCCTTATGCTCCCCCTCAAGCTCAAGCTCAAGGTCGCTTATGTAACCGTTGTAGACAACCACGCCACCCCGATGTAGGATGCTTCAACCGACCTTATGTTTGCTTCTTTTGCCAGAATACGGGTCACCGTTATGATGATTGCCCCGATCAGAAGTTGCCCCCCCCCCCAATTGTCAAACCCAAGGGATCTATCTATGTTCTAAGCCAAGCCGAAGCCGATGCTCATCCGAAGATAATTACGGGTATGTTCTCAATCTTAGAGCAACCGTGTCTTATTCTATTTGATACCGGTGCATCTATGTCCTTTGTGTCTTCAACTTATGTTGATAAGTTATCTATCGAGCCTACTTCTAGTGAGGATACTCCCATATCCTTACCATCCGGAGAAATTATCTCATGTTCTACTCTTTACCCTAATGTCCCTATCTCTATTGCGGCTACTATCTTCCCCGCTAATCTCCTTAAGTTTCCTCTAAGAGAGTTTGATGTAATTTTAGGTATAGATTGGCTAGCGTTGTACCATGCTAGATTCGAGTGTACAGATCAAAAGATTTATTTAAAGAGTCCTTTAGAAGTTAGAATAACCTATAAGGGATCTCATTCCCGAATGGGTGTGCAATTGATTTCCGCAATGAAGTTGGTGAGTATGGTAAGAAAGGGTCACCAAGCATTCTTGTGTATTGTGACTTCTACAACTACCTCCTTACCAAATATTGAAGATGTACCTATAGTATGTGATTTTGTTGATGTATTCCCTGAATACTTGCCCGGGATCCCTCCCGAGCGTGATGTTGAGTTTTCCATTGATCTTGTGCCCGGATCCGGACCCATAGCTAAAGCTCCATACCGCATGGCTCCAACCGCATGTCGAATAGGAACATGTTTATTCCGAGAGTCTGGCCAGGTTTAGACTAGAAGCGTATTATTATCGTCATCCTACCGGGAGGAAATTGAGTCCACATATACAAAATGTTAATCGTGTATGAGTTCAGGGAAATGTTTATCCCGTGGATGTGTATTGATCATACTTGCTATGTACATGGTGTTAGTGCGTGTCATTAACCGTGAGAGATTATGTTACCATATTCGTATGTTTGGATGAATGTTTATATGTTGATTATTTGTGACCGTTGGATGACTTGGCGTGGTTTATATGTCGAGTCTCTATCTTATCAAGTATATGCCGTTAACGGTGAGATGCAAGCCCTAGTGAGTATATAGTTTCCTAAGGGTGTCTTCCCCGAGTTTGTCTATAATCTGATGCTTACAGTTTTGTACTTCATGCGCCTATATCTTAATACATTGAAACGCATATTTATACTTCTCGTAATTCACATGTGTATATATATATATATGTATGCTTGTACTTGTTTATTACCGTTTTAGTATGTTATTTGTGATATGGCTGGGAGAACCCGGAGTTACTCCCAATGACTGTGGCGTTCATGTTTTCATGGATGAACAGGTTGTTTGGATGGACTTTGCTTGTTTTTGGGTTCGGGTGTGAGCTAGCAGGCGTTGGCCTTGACGATTCACCTCTAGACGTTTCTTAGCTAGTTTGCTAAACAACTTTGATATTTGATAACGTTTTGAGAGACTACGTTTCTTTGTAGTATATTATACTTTAGCTTGTAATTATTTGACATTCCTCGTACTTTTGTTTTGACATGTTAAAAGTTTCAAAAATATCGTATTTTCCGCTATATAAATTGCATGCTTGTTAAGTTTTATTTCCGCTATCGCGAGGGTTGTCACACAAAGACCCTCCATCTTGAGTCTTGTGTTATTTGAAATCGATCTTGCTTGAATTGTTTCTTCAATGTTATAACCAAGGTAGCTATAACTTTGCATATAAACTTCCAAAGTTATACCTCAAGCTCCTATAAGTTTGTGTCACAGAAATCTTCAAAGTTATGCCTTAAGCTCCTATAACTTTGATCTCCTTTCTTGTAATTGTTGTTAGCTATGATAAGACTAAGGCACACAATTACATGCATATGATATATCAATTTAAAGCACATTACAAGTATATACATGTCATTATCAAAACTATAAAATAGGTCCAACAAATTCCCCCCTTTTGATGACGACAAGTCTCTTATGATTTCTCTTATGATTGTGACTAAGTATAGTTCCTCCTCAACAAAATACTACCAAAGTTATAGTAACGTTGATCGCAAGAACATAACAACTTAGCCAAAGTTATAACTTGAAAGACTTTAAGAGATAACGGGTCTTGACAAGGAGCAAGCTTAAGTAAAGACTCAAATGATATCATTTCTTCCCCCTATTGGCATCATTAAAAAGACAAGAACAAGGATATAAAATGACTAGAATAATATTCTCCAAGGCAAGAAATAGATATGCAAAATACGCAATACTTAACGATTCATAGAAAGCAAAATCAAGTACTTAATATTAATAAAACTACAAACCACAAAGAGAGTATTAACTGCCAATGGGCCGAATAGAGAGTAAGCCAAAATGAGCCGAATGGACAATAGGATAAGTAGTTTAAAGACAAACAAAATAAGACGATGAAAATAAAGGCACATTGGGTTGACGAGGGATAGAAGGGTCGATATAGCCGGGTTGGGTACGGTACTCAATGGTGTCAAGGCGATCAAATCACTTATTCACATGATTAGCTTGTGCGGTGAGGCATGAATTAAAGTTCTGAACCTTCATGGATAGGGCCTCCGTCGCATCATAAATGGTGTGCATTCCATCTCGCATGGTCGCACCACTCTTCAACAAAGCACCTCCTTGGCTAACCAAGAATTGCATCCGATCCCGTTGCCTAAATAACTCTTGTCGAATATCGACAACATTCCTCTCAATTTTAGCAAGGCAACCATCGACTCCTGTCATCCAACCCTTCAAATCATCACTCACAACTAGGGATGGCAACGGGCCGGATCTGGACAGGGTCCAATAGGATCCAGATCCAGATCCACGACATGAACACTGGATCTAGATCCGACCCAGATCCGGCGTGTCTAAATTTTCCAGATCCGTACCCTACGGATCCGGGTAGGATCCGGGTTACCCTACAGATCTTCTATACAAATATTTAAATTAAAAAAAACCAAAAGAGTGATAGTCCAGTAGCAAATTTACCATCTTAATATTCATGAATTCAACACATAGGCATTTTGGCAATGCCACTTTGAATGTCACTAGCTTTAAAACCTTTCTTACAAATCCTAGAGTTATAATTTTACAAACCAAAGTCTTATAAAATGAAAATCCCACAAAATAAAAATCGTCTTACGAAATACAACTTAAAAAATAACAAACTCCAACAAATACGAAGTTCTACAATCAAGCTCAAAGTCGTACAATTAGTTAACACTTGAAACTTCTTCAAAATCATCTTCCTCCATATCTTCATTAGCAATATCATCAACATCCTAATGTAAAAAAAAATACACCAATTAAGCATATACAAACAAGTAATTAAAAGTAACTAAATTAGAAATATAAGTATTAAATAACAGCGACTATAAACTGGCTACAATAAACATCACAAATAAACAAATAAACTAATTCAATAATATCAAAATAAATAAATAAAACTATGATACATTCACATTAATTTTTCCCTGAAAAATCGCTGCTTTTCTAGCGACTATAACAACAATTTTAAACTAATTTCACCTAAATGAAGCAACAACATCATTCGTTCATTCACATAGAGCAAAAGGCACGAAATAAAACTATAATACATTCACATCAAGCAAAACGCACGAAATTGGACACCAAAACACACGAATGTCGTTGTCTGATTTGAGCAAAATCAAGCACCAACATCACGAAATTGAAACTAGACAGCAAAAAACGAATCACAAAATCAAGCAAGCGATGATTCGCCCACGAAATTGCACATGACCCATGAAATCAAGCAAAAGACGAGGGTTGTTTGAGAAATTGCACCTGGGTTCGTTGTTGACTTGTTGATAAACTGGCGTCGAGAAGAGATGGCTGGCAGAAGACGGAAGGCGGATGGCGTTTGACGGCTGGGTTGTTTGAGAAGTTGAGGAATGACCTAATTAGGGTTGGTTTGAGAAGTTGAGGAATGAGTGTGTGACAGTGTGAGTGGGCTTTGTGTAATTGTGTGTATAATGCATTAGTTTAGTGCGTATGTAATTGTTTCAAATATTTTGCTTTTTTTTATTAGTAATGTTAAAACGGGTCCCTAGGGTCGGATCCTAATCTTGACAATCAGATCCATATCCAAACCCGTTTTCAAATCAGTGGATCCGTATCCGATCCATATCCACAGGGTCCAAAAATTTGGGATCCATATCCTATCCATCAGGGTCGGGTCCAGCGGATCTGGACCGGATCCAGGATCCGTTGCCATCCCTACTCACAACCGACCCACCATGGGCACGGTTTGAGCTAGTACTCTCCAAAGCCACGGTTTTGACCACCTTATCAACAACCTTATCGATTTTCGTGTCTTGCGCATCAAGGCGCTCCATAACCTTCCCCATAAACAAATCCAATTTTGTTTCAAGAACTGAAAAATCAACAATATTCGGTTTAACATCAACCGAACCAACCTTTGACTGAAAAACCAATTCCGGACCCAATGCCTCTATTTTCATGAATTTCAAGAATGTATAATTCATATCATCTTTCAAATTGACGCCATAACTAGTCGGATCAATAACCCTCTTAGCCTCAAGAACTCGAGACACCCACATGCCATAGGGTAAGTCGAGGGTCGTAGTAGACCTTATCTTTGGTCACCGAAAAACTAGTTTGCGAAATTCGAGAAAAAACAAGATAAGCAAGGTTGAAGCGGTTACCCTCTAGCCAATTCTTAACCACCATCATCTCATAACATGCAATTTTATCCCGTCCACCCCGACGCGGAACCACCGTATTCCATAAAAAATTTAAGAGAAATTTCAATTTTGGGGATAAATACCCCGCCAACACACAACTCGACAACGTAGCCCTATCATCAAAATAACGCTTAACATCCAGTTTAGCCGTATCCGACAACTCTTCCCACGACGTACTCGGGTCTATTTTGACTCCATCATCAGGAACCAAAAACAGAGTACAAAAGTCGTCAACCGAAATCGACACTTCACGGCCATTTATAATAGCATGCAAAACTCCGGATTTCAAAGAGACGGAAGCATAGAATTGAATTACCTCGATGGGGTAGATAGGACCCGAAAAATGAGACAAATGCTCCCATTCTTGAAATTTCAAGAAATCGTTGAAGAACCTTAAAGCTTGATATTTTTCACACCATACTTTCGAAAAACTTTGACCACCATGAATACCATACTTTGCAACCCGATTAACCAATTTGCATTCTTCCTTTGTCAACTGAAGTTTGTCAAGTCCAGATGTCGTTTCTTGAGGGAGAAATTCGCGAAACAGAGAGCGTCTTGTCCCGTCTAGTCCCGTGATTTCTATGTCTTCACTAGCATCGACTTGTACCTTATTATTTCCTTTATTTAGTCGACGTCTTTTAGTACCTTCAAGCACCGAATCCGACTCGGTTTGGGTTGAATTGGGTGGTTTTTGGTTGGGTTGAGGAGTGAGATTAGTGGGCATGCAAGGTGTTTGAGTTTTGGAGTTTGGGGTATTGGTGTTTTTGGATGTGGACCGTATAGAAGCCATTGTTAAGAGCTTGGTTTTTATTTTCGTGTGAAGGAGGAAGATGGTGATGTTGGTGATGTGTGTTGATGGTGATAGTGATAGGTAATTATGAAAAGTAGTCTTGGGTTTTGTTTTTATAGAGTAGCACGTGAGGTGCCGTCCTCTACTTCCTCTTTTTCCTTTTTTTTTGTAATTTGAATTTGGGTAGGATAGAAAAAGGAATATAGGGTAAATATAGGAGAGATATGGTAAGGATATGATTAAGTAAATAAAAGATATGGTAGAATAATGTGGTTAAGAATTTCGGCCAAGGTAAATTACATGGGTAGAATTTTTGGTTAATTAGGAAAGTGAATAAGATTGGTTTTTGGCAAATATGTGGTCCATAATTCAATATTCATAAAATACTTAATGTGCAAGATATTCACGTAAAATATATAATATTAAACACAAATATACTAGCAATAGAATACACGGACACAGTCTACAATCTTGTCTTATTCTAACCAGTCATGCAGGTTCGTAAAATAAATATGACGAATTTAATTGCTACTGATTAAACCAATTTCCAACCGCAAAATCTCAAAACGTCTTCTCACTAACGCCTTTGTTAAAATGTCAGCCCATTGATTTTTAGTACTACAAAATTCTAGTTTAATGTTGCTCTTTTCTACATGGTCACGTAAGAAATGATGTCTAATGTGTGTATGTTAGTACAAGAATGCTGAGTTGGATTCTTAGAAATAATAATAGCACTCTTATTATCACAAAATATAGGCATACAACCAATATTTATACCATAATCACATAGTTGTTTCTTTAACCAAAGTAACCGAGAACATACCAGTCCCGCAGCTATACACTCGGCTTCAGCGGTAGACAACGCAACTGAATTTTGCTTCTTTGAGCCCCAGGTTATAATGAATGGTCCAACAAACGTAGCAAATCCAGATGTACTTTTTCTATCTAAAGAACATCCTGCATAATCTGCATCTGAATATCCTACTAGATCGAAATTACACTCAAATGGATACCATAAGTATAAATTGGATGTACCAATTAAAAATCTCAAGATACGTTTAACTGCAATCATATGTGACTCTTTAATTAAGACATGATTGAAATCGAGCACAGACACATACGCTAATCATAACGTTAAGTCTACTTGCAGTTAAATATAATAAAGAACCAATCATACCTCGATATGTAGTTTCATCGATGCACTTACCATTTTCGTCTAAGGTTAACTTTTTATCAGTTACCATAGGTGTGTCCATCGGATGAGCGTTCTCCATACCGAATTTCCTGATTAGCTCCTTGACATATTTTTGTTGGTGAATCTTTATACCTTCCTTAGTTTGTTGAATTTGCAATCCTAGGAAGAATTTCAATTCTCCCATCATGCTCATTTCAAATTCTGAGGTCATTAGATCTGAAAAGTACTTGCACAATTTATTGTTAGTAGAAACAAATATAATATCGTCTACATAAATTTGAGTAACAAGTAAATCAGAACCCTCGGATTTTAGAAATATGGTTTTGTCGACAAATCCTCTTTTAAAATTGTTTTGTAATAGAAATTTAGACAATCTGTCGTACCATGCCCTAGGCGCTTGTTTCAGACCATATAAAGCTTTATCAAGTTTAAAAACATGGTTTTGAAACTTGCTATTTAAAAATCCAGGCGGTTTTTCTACGAAAACCTCTTCTTCCAAATAACCGTTAAGAAATGCAGTCTTAACGTCCATTTGGTACAGTTTCATTCCTTTATGAGCTGCGAAGGCGATAAGCAGACGAATAACCTCAAGTCTTGCTACAGGTGCGGAGGTCTCGTCATAATCGATCCCTTCCTGTTGATTATAACTTTGAACGACCAATCGAGCCTTATTACGAACTATAACTCCTGAGTCATCCAATTTATTTCTGAATACCCATCGAGTACCAATCACAGTTCGATTTTTAGGTCCTGGCACTAGATGCCAAACTTTACTACGTTCGAACTGTTGAAGCTCTTCTTGCATTGCCACAATCCAGTCGGATTCTGCAAGTGCTTCTTTGATGTTGGTAGGCTTTATGGTAGACAGAAAAGAATTGAATGAACAAAAGATATTTAATGTTCGTCTTGTTTGAACTACCTTATTCTCTTTGTAACAACCCCATCTACCAAAGTGCCTTACAAGACCTCCTTAATAATCGGGAGGTTATCATCTCGGTTGCCGGAGGTAGTACATATCAAATAGACGATAAGGAAACAATGCTTATTAAGTAATAGTTTAAGTCACGGTTACATTATTCCAAAAGTACTGGCGCCACATCGTCTTAACAATAATCCAAACCAACTATAACGAAGTAAAAGTCTATGATAAACTAAGTGACAGCGGAAGTTAAGACTCATCAGCGGTAATCCCATCCAATCCCCAATGCGAGCTCAACAGATTACCTGCTAGACACCTAATCACCATTACCCAATGGATCACAGCAGTTTTAGAAAACATTAACAGGGGTCAGTACCGTCATACATCATTCAACGCGTAAGACAATAATAATAACAATATGTAACCATCAACCAACCACCAACAACATTATCAAGTACAAGTAACTGAGCTACCACCGCAACGGTAACCCCAGCAGCATCAGGCTACTGACGTGACCTACAATAACCACCTATTAATGCCAGTCCGCAGGACATCGAAATTCCCTATTACCACAGCGAGAGTCCCAGAACATTAATGGCACATAGCCCTCGTGGTGGGAGAGCCACGAGAGGCAAACTCGGGGTGTGTTCCGTCTCCCGTCGAACCACCAAAATAGTAACAGTTACACAACTCCAACTCCGAACCACCACCATTATCATCATCACAACAATCACCATCACCAACATCAACAAGCAACCAACAATCACAATAACGCATCTTAACACATTGAACAACATACAAAAGTATCGAGTAGGGAAACCCTACATGTAAGCAATCCGCAAGTAATCAATCACAATTTAGAATTCTTCCTCTACGAAGTCTCCTCCTAAACAATTAATTAGCATTACTATCAATAACTATCAAATCCCCCGTTATTTCCCAATCCAATTAGGGTTCTACACTACCCATAACGATTATTAAACAAAAAGACAACATTACTTACCGATGGTATCAACACACCCAAGACAAGATGCGATCAAACTCCGAGCCTTAGGATGATTAAAGGTGATTAAGAGGTTATAAGAGAGTTTTGAGGAGTTTAGGGTTGATTATGAAAAGTTAACTGACGGAATGTCGTTTTAATACCTCTTAATTGAGTGATCAAATTAATCATTGAAAACATTTCAAATATAGAAAGAACAACAATTGACTGATTGAGATATCCTAAAAAGGAATATGACAATAATTGACCGGGACGAAGAGAGTTTTTATTAATAAAACTCTACTCAATCTTAAAACTCTGTCACACCATATTTCCTCTATGTTTTATTATTTGTTTATTGTTCAGATTCTCATCAGACTTTATACATTATCCCTAACTTCATTTTCTTCACTTAACTCTTGTTGTAAGTTTTTTTATAAAAATATTTGTACACATGTTAGCCATTTATTTGATGGTTTCCTAAAAAAGTTGTGTCAAGACTCATGTAGAATATTAAATTGAGTCTTAGATTTTAAAGACTCACTCAACTTAAAACTTTCTTAGATGATTGATAATCTTAACTCTTAAGTAAGGCTCTATTCTTTTGCACTGAAATTGTCTGAACTGAACTGAACTGAACTTATTAAAGCTGAACTGAATTGAATTGAACTGAACTAATATAATAAAAAGCTTAAGATGATAATAATAACAATAATAAATATTATAATAATATTAATCATTAGTAATAATAATATTATATTAATATAATATAAAAATAATCTAATAAGATATATAAAAATAATAATCTAATAATCTAATAATAATAAAATATTAATATAAATTATAAAATTAATAATAATAATAATAATATAATAATATAGTAATAAATATATTGACAATAGTAATTAGAAAATAAATATGATAAGTATAATATAATAATATAATATTATAAATAATAATAATAATAACAATAATAAACATAATTAATAATAATATACTCCGTATTAAACATTATTATAATATTATATTAATATAATATAATAATAATATTATAAAATATTAATATAAATGATAACATTATTAGTAATAATATAATATAGTAATAAATATATTAAAAAAAGTAACTTAAAAATTAATAAGATAAGTATAATATAATAATATTAATAAAATAAATACTAATAATAGTAAATATAAATAATAAGAATAATATAGTGAATATATTATTAAAATATTAAATATAATATAACAATATAATGATAATAAATATTAGTAATACTAATAATTAGATTAATCGTAATAACATAATAGTAAATAATATTAAACACAAATATAATAATATAAAGTATAATTATAATAATAAATATAATAGTAATATAATAATTTTTTAAAATATATTAATATAAAAATAATAAATTAAATAATATAGTAATAACAATGATATGAGTAATAATAATGTTGTAATAAAGTAAGCTGAACTAAACTGACTTGAACTGATCTGAAATGAACTGAACTGAACTTATTGGAGCTGAACTGAACTGAACTAAACTAAACTGAACTTATAAGAACTGAAATTAAGTCCAAAAGAACATGGTGATGTGACGGTTTTATACCGTCTTTACCAACCCAATTCTTAGCTACTTTAGCCTTGGTATATGTTATTTATAGTTATTTTAGCTCATTAATGTATTTTGTTAGTAGTAGCATTGTTTGGACGTGTTTCTACGCAATTTTGGTTTAATGTGTAGGTGTCATGTTTGAGAATCGCATTCCGAGTATGGGAAATGACTTTGAACATTCTTACACTTATTCATTGGACTAAATTCATGCCAAATAATGGGTTAATAAGAGTTAAAAGCTTGTGTATTAAAGACAAGTCAAGGCCCAAAACTCAAAGTCAAAATGCGTAAAAGAGAAGAAAAGCAGGCTGCGAGGAGCGGCTAGCTGCGTGGCGCGACTACTAGCTAGCTGCGTGGAGAGGCTAGCTGCGTGGAGAGGCTGAGCATTGGATTCCGACGACTCTTCTAATTCCTCTTTAATTCAGCCATTATGCTCATACTTTATGAGATTTTATGAGAATTTATGAAGATGCTCTTTGAAGACCTATAAAAGGAGGGATTGTTGATCACTTTAGATATATCTTCTTTCATCTTTTAATCATCATAATACATAGAAAATACCTTAAATTTCTAGTTTGTTTTAGTTATTTTGTATGAAAGGCTAAGTTCTACATCTTAGAACAAGTTTTTGAAGCCAAGTTAGTTTGAATGGTAAAACTCTTATTCTAATTCTTTTTCATTTTTAGAGTATCAAATTTAGTTTGCATTATTGTTGGTTTGTTAATTATGCACCTAGAATGATCAACTAGTTGTCATTAGTTAATTAGCCATTGCTAGATTAGATGAATGGATCTTTTGTTTGTTTATCTACTCCATTGTAGCAATTATAATTCATCAATTCGTATGCTTTCATCATCGTTGAGTTATAAAGGACTAAATTTGTATGAACCAAAGTGAAGCAACGCTTGTTTTCTTCATTCGTTTATCTTTGCTCAATTCCATCGCTTTAATCTACAATCTCGATACAATTGAGCGCTTGACTAAATTGACGATATTGTAAGGAATATTTGTTTACGCTTGTAACTAATAATCATTCATAAGTGGAATTAGAAGTCAACAACTTCATAGCAAAGTAGTCAATATTGAAATAGAGTAGAAGAGTCAATGATCAATTCATAACTTGTTGGTGGAAATTACTTGGTCCAAGAATCATTCTCATTTTTGTTATACACTTTCAATTATTATATTTTCTTTATATTACATTTCATTTTTGCTTTAGTAAACTTAGAACATCAACTTATCAAAACCCCCATTTAGTTACTTGCTTTTGCACACATTTAACAAACAAAACACCTTCCTTGTGGGATCGACTCCTACTTACCCTTACTACTAGTTTGAGTTTGTAGTGGATAAAAATACTAAGTTGGAGACTCACGACAAGTCTAGCCACATGGCCTAAGTGTTGTATAATTTTGTACAAAGATTCACCAATAATCTTACCTAATAACACAATCAAAATCCAAATCTCGTGTCATGTTTAGCGCCTTTGGTTGGTATCGTCTATGAATGTGTCTATGTGTCTGGTCGATGATGGATGTGTCTCGGTTGATCTTATGAGGTTAGTTGGGAGTTTGGATAAGCAGAGCTCTTTATCCCTTGTTATAGTCATGTTGTAGTATTAGTTTTACAATATGTTTTTATGTTGAATAAATTTAGATGTAGTTATAACTTTATAAGACATAATAATATGTAGTTACGTATTTTTTACATTAGAAAAAAAAAGATCCAAATCTGGAGGATTAGAGCATCTCCAATGGTAAGCAATAAGACTACTAGCTTAATTTGCCACATCATATTTTCAAGCTAATTCACTTTTAAGCTACAAAGTACCCCAATGGTAAAGCTACTAGTTTTGTGGCTTAACTTTTCACATGTGTGTATTTAAGTGGTAGATTTTTTATATGGGTCTATTTAAGCTACTAGCTCCATGGAGCTAGTAGCTCAAACTAAGCTAGTCTATGTGGAGCACTCCAATGGTTAAGCAAGTAGCTTGAAATTTTTTTAATTTACAAGCAAGTCCTTTTGCTTAACCATTAAAGATGCTCTTATGAACACGAAACACCAACATCCCATTGCACTCAAGCACATGATTCTCCCATTCATAACTTTAGTCTGACAAAACCTGGAAAAGTAAAAGAAAAGAAAGCATGAGAGTATGAGACACAAGTTGATAGGTATTAGATGAAGAAAGAAGACGAGCGGTATATATTTGTATTAAAAAAACAAAGTGGATGTGTGGGAAGTTGTAAGTATAATAAAGAGTCAAACACATAGTCACATAGATTATAGATACAAGTCGTCCATTGTCTCCTCAACTTGTATTGTATTGTAGCACCTTCTCAATCTCAACTATGAATGTGTTTGCAATTTGACAATGTCTCATGTTATATAAATTCAATTCCATCAAATTCTAATTATTATCATCGTTGCACTTTTTCAACATTCTTTTCTTTTGTTTTGTTTTGTTGGGATAATGCATAACAAACGTGAGGATTTCGGACCCAGCGGTTGGACCGGCACTCCCATCAGAGTTCTACCCGATAATGATGATAGTGATTCCGAGATTCAGATTTTTTCACCTTCTCCCACTAATTCTTCTGGTATTTTTTTTTTTTTTTTTTTTTTTTTTTTACTTTTAATGCAAAAATAATCCCTACACTTCCAATAATCAAACTAATCTTTTGACTTTGGTAAATAACAATCAACTCTTTGCGTTTTTGTCGCAAATGTATCTCATCTCTCGCCTCAAATAAAATTTATGCCAAATTTTATAGTGTTGAGTACTCCGTACAATTTTCTTATTTCCTAAAATTATGAGCGGTGGTATGTATGATCATTTGTACTTCACAAATCCTTATTTCAAACGGAGCAACTCATCTTATTGATTCAGACGGGTCAATCTCCCTCACAAAAGAGCAAGTGGGGCACCACTTGCCCCGCTTACTTTTTGTGAGGGAGCTTGACCCGTCTGATACAATAAGATGGGTCGCCCCGTCTAAAGCAAGATCAATTGGTTGTAGTTAGTCTAGTTGGATCAAAATGATCTAAATAATGAAACTACTCACAAAAAAACATACCCAAAAAAATAGGTAAATGAACGAAGGAGACATCCAAATATGGAATTGGTAAATGATGGGATAAGAAAACTAGCAACCCATGTCCCAAATGGGTAAAGAAGACCACTTCATTAGTACGAGACATTTTGGAGTTTTGGGAAGGAGTCCAAAAATAAAAATCGTGTAGGCTTGGCCTTAAGCGGACAATCTTAAACTAATATGACATAGTGGTGGCGGTGACAGTCCTAACAGAGTGAACAAATGATCAGGACATAGAATTATTAGTTAAATGGAATAATATAACTGGGACAATGGGAGTATAATTTAGAGAAAATACATTTTTTTTACAACATTACCAGCAACTCTAAAGTAATCTCAAAATATGCAAAAGTATTTTTGAAATAATTGAAAGTGGAGAATTTGATAACTAAGATTGTTTATTATGTTCAAAAACTAAATAAATAAAAGGGATTTAGTTTTGAAAATATATACCATTATAAATTATGGGTAAGGTTTTTACATTTTTGACAATTTTTAACTTTCTTAGAAATTCTGAAACATAAGCGGATTGTACATCAGATATATTAGTATAAGTGTACTTTCACCTATTAAAAAATCAACAAAAATAAAACCCCAATTAAATTTAGAGGACTGGGCAGAATAACTTTACTAGAATACTCGGAATCAATTTTTTTCAAAGATGATAGAATTATATAGCTCAAAAACTTTACTACCATGCTCATAATCTTTTTTCTTAGCGCATAGAATTATACAACTCGATACTTAGAAAGTCTAATATAACTTGCTTAGCATATTCATAATCTTTTTTCTAAGCGGATAAAATTATACAACTCAAAAAATTTATTACGATACTAAAAAAGACTGATATAATTCGTGGTATAATTTGCGACTCAAGGATCAAACACAAAAACGTCATTAGAATACTCGTATTTTTGTAAGGCGAAAATATGTATACAACTCAAGAAAACTTCATTAGAATACTCATAAATTTTTTTCCGATATGGAAGGGTAGAAAAAAACTTTACTAGGATACTTGGAATCTTTTTTCACAGATGATATAATTATACAGCTCAAAAACTTTAATACCATAATCGAAATCTTTTTGTTCTTAGCGAATACAATTATACTCGGAATCTTTTTCGTAGCGGATACAGTTATACGAAAACTACATTAGAATACTTGTAATTATTTTTTGAAGCTCAAAAAGTTTATTTTGATGCTCAAAATTTTTATTTCTATGCTTAGAGAGTTTATGTCTATGCTCTGAATGTTTATGTCGATGATCAGGAATTTTGGATGCTAACAAAATAGGCAGCTCAAAAGTTTTATTTGTATGGTCAGATTTGTTTTGTTTTGTTTTTATAAAAAAAATAGGTATGAGGCACTACCTCTGATGTACCATCCTTTCTTCGGTTGTTAGATCATGACTAAAAATCGGGTTTTATGACGTGGTTATGATGGCTTAGGTTAGTAGTGGGGTAGAATTTGGCGCATCGATTTGAGAGATATTTCTCACGAACTGAGCGTGCCGCTTTTACCTCCTTCCCACTGACTCCAATTCACGACAGTTTTATCATAATACGTGACGGAAATATGAAAATGTAGTGATATTGCTACAGCGGAGAAGCAGCATTTTGCAGTATCGGTTTCTCACTTTCTTGTTGACATGTGCTTTAATTGTTGAGCAAGTTTCTTATAGTCTATTTGTCGAGGGTAGGCTGACAATAAGATTTCAGTTCTAATGGTTCATTTGAAGGTTGAGTATCTTGTATTTTATCACCTTTAATCAAGGCAAGGGATTGGGAGTCAAATGAAATCACTTAGCCATATAAAAAAGAAAAATATAAGCGAACTGAAAGTACACTTTGTGAGTCACTCTTCTACCAATTTCCGACTTTTGGAAGTGATACGTGAGGCACCTAATGACACGAGATATCACCTCATGAATGCCATCTCCGTATTCTGCTAACATAAGTCATTAAGTATTTAAGTCCTACTTTCTTCCTAGAGACTGCATACAACATGATATTTCAGTCTTTGGTTTACTTCTACTGATTCTAGCAAATCAGTTACTTACTTAGCTTTTTGTAGGGTCTTCGGACATGGAATGGCATAAGGAGCACAATGCTACGGAGGAATCGTCAACTCCTAATCTTCTTGACAAACCCAGCCGGCCCAAACATCACTATCCATTGAGTGGATTGGTATCAAAACTTTTTGATGAACGTATTTCTCTGAGGAAAAAGGTTAGACCTTTTATTTCCCTATATGATCTCTAATTACCAAACTTTGATTCCAATTTTGGTAATCAACCGTCTTCTCTTGTTATCTCCCCAAAAAACAAATTTCTCCATGTGCTGGTTGAAGAAAGCACTTCACTTTCAAAGCAAATAACAATAATTTAGGACTCGAACTTATTTGCTTGACAATGAGCTTCCATGTTCTTCCAGCGGAAATGGATGGACAGGGTAGCAACTGTAAAAAAAGATGGAACTATAGAATTAGAACTGCCTGAAGATCTTAGAGACCCAAGCCTTCATTTGGGATCTGGAGTGGGCTCTGGTCATATCACAGAACTGGAACAACATGATCCAAGTGACATTCAAGATCTACCTCCTATGCAAATTGTGATGCTAATTGTTGGAACTAGAGGGGACGTACAACCTTTTATTGCCATTGGGAAGCGTTTGCAGGTATTGTGTCTTATTTTCTGCGTTTCTACTTGCATGCTACTATCTTTTATGTCTAGTATCTATGAAATTTCTTAAATTCATTGTGGTGACCCGAGCTTATCAGAACTTTGTACATGTGCAAGTATATTTTTCCACACTGCCGTTGGGTCGGTTCATTAGATGAGAATAGGTGTACCTACTGTAATAATAAATTGAGGAAAATGTAAGAAATCCTCACGACGAATTAATTACAGATTTCGGATCTATCAATTATGTTGTTGTATCTGTTTCTGTCTTACATGGTTGCATCTGATTCCATTCTCGTTTTCTTGTTGGTGGGGCGAGCCTGCTCTTTTCTTCATGAAAACGCTTTTATGTCTCATAGTAAATTTTAAAGCGAGTTGCTATTTCTTGTGTGCGACCACTGAGTGTTAATTTTCTGCAAATTCAGGACGTGTCTTTTTTTACAGGAATACGGACATAGAGTTCGATTAGCCACTCATCAAAATTTCAAGGACTTTGTTTTAAATGCTGGTTTGGAGTTCTTTCCTTTAGGCGGAGATCCAAAAATTCTTATTGGCTGTAAGTCATCTATGTGGCTCTTTTCAGACTGCTGTATTATGCCAACTTCATGTTAGAGAAGGTAGTTTGTAGTCATGAGCAGAAGTAGAGATCCTTCATGCCACTATTTAATGATTTATAATACTTTCTTGACATGCCATAGAGCTCCCTACTTTTTAATTTGCCCCTACTTTCTTGACATGCCAACTTCAACAAGACTCGCAAGGGCATCGCACTGTCTTCATTGTACAAAAGCTGAATATTTATGCATGAAGACGAACAGTCTGGGATATAGCAATTTTTCTTTCTTATATCTGGTTGCATTTCCATTTCCCATGGAGCTAAAGACACACGACTCTTTTGTTTAAAGCAAAATGGCTCACCAAGGTGGCTGCTCTTCTATTGTGAAGTAGCAGTCCTTCGATGTAGTTCTCGACTTCTCGATGCAATATTCATATTGGGGCATTCATAAACATGTCTTTTTGTGTTGCTAACTCAAGGGTAACCATTGAGGCACTTGGGTAATGTTGTTGTTCTCGTTCTATGTGTATTTTTGGTTGCAGTTAGTCACTGTTTAGCTGTTGACATTTGTGCAGACATGGTGAAAAACAAGGGCTTCTTACCTTCAGATCCATCAGAGGTACACATCCAGAGGCATCAGTTAAGGGATATTATATTTTCCTTGCTACCTGCTTGCAAGGACCCTGATCCTGAAACTCAGATTCCTTTCAATGCTGAAGCAATAATTGCGAATCCACCAGCATATGGTTAGAGTCTGATTACTTCTCTTTTTGTACGTTTCTTGATAGATACAAGCTTGTACATACATGCATGCATGCATAAATACATACACATGGACAAATCCCAAATTTGTCTTGTCCAATTTCAACCTTCTTACTTGAGAAGTCAACTGAAATCTTAGAGAACTCTTTCGAATTTTAATTTTTTTTTGTAGTTAGTGTTGAACCTGGGTAGGGTAATTGGGTAAATTATAAACACGGATCTTGAATTAACTCTAGTGTAGTGTCAGTTTTGGTCACTGATTTATTGAAGGATCTTCAGTACCTTTGCGAAATTATATTCGTTTACTCTATGGTCAGAGAGAATTAGAGTGCCTCATGAAAGCCAATGCTTAACTCAGACAGAAGATATCATATCCTCAAAAGGCACTCTACTCGCCCATATTCCGTGGCTCCTTACCTTGTTTGGTCAACTTATCGATGGCCTTAATTGCTTCATTGAGCATTTAACATGTTTAAATTCTGATTCAGGACATACTGATGTTGCTGAGGCACTCAAAATACCAGTTCATGTATTCTTTACAATGCCTTGGACGTAAGTTTATCTCATATTAAACATCATGCTGTTTCTCTTGACAGTCTTGTAATTAACTTTGCTGTCTGAGTATGATAAACTACAATGGTGGCAAAGAGGTTGCTAAAGTTGTTCATTGATGATATCTTGAGTTGTAACTTATATATTGGAGACTGTGTGTATTCTTATCATTCTCATTTGTTATAAATCAAGCAAACATGAAAATGCTCCTCCTTGCAGGCCTACTAGTAAATTTCCA
>JAIUZE010030451.1:0-13792 GCA_022085475.1 Heliosperma pusillum | reverse complement strand
TTGTAGGGAAAGTGACACGCCCACAGCTCCGGAGCTCTTCCTTGACACCCATTCCCGACTCCAAGACAATAGAAGATATTGGATCAAACCAAGAGATAAGGATTTATATGTAAGTTTCAAACCATTTTTGTATTTTTACAATAAGTTCAATTTTTGAATGTTTAACAAATTGTCTAGCTATTTTTAATAACAATGTTTATATTTTGTAGGAAACCTTTTTGGCCGAGAAAGTTAGGCAACCCGACAAGTCCGATAACGAGATTTGGTTCGACTTGGTAAAGGGTTTCAAGAAGGGGAATGTCTACGGGATTGGGTCGGCAAAAGACGTATTTTACGAAACTCCAAGGTGAAGAATGTCGTCCACCTCAAAACAAACCTACGAGCCGACAGTCGTGGGAAGACTCCAAGCCGCACTTGACGAGAAAAGAAGAAAAAACGCGGAAAGGGATGAAGAATTAAGGATAATGAAAGAAAAATTCAAGGCTTGGGAAAGCAGGTTCGACAACTGCAACCAAGGTCCGCCTCCCTTTCGGCGGGATTATGATGAAGGTAATGGAGGTGGTGGACTGCAAGCCGAATCCAATATGAACCTTGGCTTCTGATATTAGTTTAGAAACTTGTGACTTGTGCTTATTTAAACTCGGTTTGTTAACGTTTAAGAAGATTTGTAAACTTGAAACAATTTTCTTTATCTATATGATGTTGGTTTCACATCGTGTTGTTGTAAATGTGTGAAATTATTGTTGTTTTCTTGTATACTTGCAGGTATGGTATGGTAAAGAAATGGCAGGATGAAAACAGAAATTTTCTTGCAATATCACAGGTTTTTTGGCGACTGAAATGTTCATTTGGCGACTACTTTTTGTCGCCAAAACCTCTGTATTTTTGCAAATTGAAAAGCTTTTGGCGACTGAAATCAGTCGCCAAATTGGCGACTGAAGGCTATCACGGTCGCCAAATTGGCGACTGATGGCGACTGAATTCAGTCGCGAATTTGACGACTACGTAAGCTATCAGTCGCCAATTTGGGCGACTGATTTCAGTCGCCATTTCCCCATTTTGGCGACACTTTTTTCAGTCGCCAAATTTGGCGACTGAAATTAGTCGCCCGAATTTTTTTTGGCGACTAATGACTGCGACTTGGTCTTGGCGACTGATTTCAGTCGCCAAATTCAATTTAGCGACTGAAATTAGTCGCCAATATCAGTCGCGTGAATGTTGTTTTCTTGTAGTGTTGATGGTGTAGTAGCCAATGCTTGCAACCCTTGTCCTGGTATTGTTTGTTATGTTTGCTTGAAAACAAGCAAGGGTTTAGCTTGGGGGAGTTTGATAAGTGAATATTTGTATGGTTTTAACCCTGATTTAGCTCGGTTTTGTATGTCATTTGTGCTTTGTTAAGCCATTTTATGAGCTAATATCGTCTTCTAGGCGAATTCCTATGTTTAAACCTGTTTTGTAGGGAAAGTGACGTTTCTACGCCCTTTTTCTATATTCCCGAGCATTTGCCTAGAACCCGACGATTTGAAGAAGCAAGCTTGACCATGTCGAAGGCATTTCAAGAAGGTTCATTAATTCAAAAGAGAGAAGAAGTAAAGACAGTTTCGCAGTTGTCGGAAGATCAATCAATTAGGCGGAAGAATTCATCGCTTTGCATCAAACCCTATCAACAAACCCGATTGAAGAGGTCAAGGGGGATGATGGAAGTCAAGTCAAAGCAAAGGAAGATGAAACGACAGTCAAAGGACCTGGAATACAACTTACCCGATCAGGTAAGTGGTGTACCCGATCGGGTATCCCTGCTGATCCGCACAAAATGCTTCAACTTCCTATTTTTGTCCTATATGTTCAATGCTTGACCCCTTCCCCACGAAACCCTAATGCTATATATAGGATGTTCTAGCCACTCTTCTCAACACATCTCAACACACAATTCTCTTCTACATTTCTTTACAAAATCTAGATTAGGAGGAAGGGGGAATTAGCCTCCCTTCTCTCATTTTCTTCTTCTTTAGTCTTTAGTTCTTAGTTTATTTATGTCCTTTCCATATCAAAACATTAGTTTAGACTAATAAGAATTTCATCCTTGTAATCTCCTTTGTGTGGTTCAAGCGTTGTAATTGGTGGATCGTTTATTATGTGCAAGGATTTCTATTATTGTTATCGCTTTTGTTCATGATCGTCACCTAGGTATTCCCACTTTATCCTTTGTTTAACGTCCTTTATTGTTTCCTATTTGATTGTTATTTTCTTTACATATTATCTTAGATTCATTTTCATGTTGTTATAATCGTCATTTCATTTCCTAGATTGTCAATTAGCGTCGTTATTATCGCCATATAAAGAGTCAAAATAAAATAAACATGTCTATCCTAGTTTTCATTGTTAATATCATCTTAGATTTATATATCGTCATGAGTGAGTAGTCACCTTTCTAGGGTGTAGGGTAGCCATGTTAGATTGATTAAAAGATGTTAATTGGATAAAAGAAATTGTGCTTTTAAAACGTTGTGTCTATGCATGTTTGGATTGTAATGATTGTTAACGATTTCTGGCCGGAAAGCATCGACTAAAATGGAATTCTTTTCCAAGGTATAAATACGTGAATTGAATAGACAAAGTATGACATGGTAGATTAAGACCTAGTAAATCGTCTAAAAGCCTGCTAGACCATGTGATATATGATTGTAATGAACACATCATTCTTACGAACTCACAATGAATTATTTGCATGTTCCAAATCCAATTTCATCAATATGTCAATCTACATGTGTGAACCTACTTCCCTAGATGCTTTTCATCACTTGCTTTATTGTTTTCATTTGTTTTTATTTTGTTTTCATTTATGCTTTATATTAGTTTAGATATCAAAATCCCAAAACCCAGATATTCGTTAGATAAGACCAAATTGCGAGACATCTCATATCCTATAGGAAACACCATCTCCCTGAGGATCGACCCCTACTTCCCTAATTACATTAATTTGTTATTAGCCTAGTCTGGGTAATTTATCTTTTTATCGGGCTTGCGACAGGTCCGATCAATCATCTTCTTTCCATTACCATGCAGACTCCGTGGTTTGCTGATTATGCTAACTTTTTGGTTGGGGGAATTATGCCGCCGGGTCAATCTTATCAGCAAAAGAAGAGGTTTCAACACGATGTCAAGAGGTACGTTTGGGATGATCCTTATCTATTCCGGGAGTGTGCCGACGACATTTATCGACGATGCTATTTATACACATATTTTACGCTTCCCTTAGATATATAAAACTCGATTTACCGTTTTTCCTTGCTTGTTTCTATGCTATTTTTGCTAGAATATCGATTCTGTCGCTTTTGTTATGTTTTAATGCAGATTGGATGCATTTGGAGCTTTTTGAGTAGATATGAAGCATGGAGGAGTCGGATCGTAGAAGGTTAGGCACGGGAATCGAGAGCGGTAAAGAAGGAAGGAAAAAAAACGAAGAAGCAAGCCATTTTGAAGGCTGCTCGGTCGAGCAACACTGTCTGCTCGATCGAGTCGGGCTGAAGGATGCTCGATCGAGCAACCCACTATTTTGACGGCTTTTCGATTTTCCTAAACTAGTTTAACCTAGTTAGTTAGATTTTATTATAAAAGGAAAGCTCGTCTTTCATAATTAGGTACGCTTTAATATTAGAAACTCAAGTTTAGTTTGCTTTGCCTCTGGATTTTATCGTCAAGACTATTGTCTTTAGTTCAAGCTTGTAATCGGTATTCTTTAATCTTCCTTTGTTATTCAATTAGTTACCTTCTAGTTCTTTAATTATTCTTTAGCAATCCTTTCTTTATTGTTAATCATGTTTACTTTATTTATTACCGTTGTTGTTAATATCGTTATGAGTAGCTAAATTCCTTTCTAGGGTTGAAAGAGGATCTAGGATTGTTAGAAGGGCTAGACTAATTAATTGAATTGCACTTGCATGGTTATCGTTTGATTATCGTTTTAATTCTAGTTGTTTAATTACTGGCCAGGATTAATTAACTAGTCTTGCGAATTGAGATTGACACCGACCGGGTTAAGACTAAGATAGGCTACGATAATTGAATAGAAATCGTTTAATGATAGCGATCGCATGTTATATTGTAGATCTAAAGGGCATAATTGAATCGACCGATCTTGTGACCTTAGATAACTTTATTGCATGATAGTTGATTATACCCTTATCCCTGAATAATAATCCTAGTGAACCTGAGACCCTAAACTTTTAATCTTATTGTTTTAGACCTTTTTATTGTTATTGTTTGCTATTAGTTTAGATACACAAATCTTAAACCCCGAAATTGTTACAATAGAGACAAACCTAGTTTAACAGATTGGAATACTATCTACCACCTCCCTGTGGATTTGATACCTTGCTTACCGCTGACTATTAGTTAGTTGTGAATTAGGATTACTTTGATTAAGGTGACGCGACTTTACCCTTATCAGAGGTCGATTATATAAATGCCTAAGTTTTTAGTTTAAAACATATTTTTGCATTAGACTTAATTGTTTCGATGTTTTACTTACTTAGTTTTCCTTTTTCATTGTAGATTTATTTAATATTAGCTGCAAAATAACCAATGGCTGGCCATAACGATGTCCCAATGCCTAGTGCTACACTCGATAGAGAATCATGGCTCCGATCTTTTATGGACCGCATTAATCCGTCCACGCGACTGAAAAATGACGGATCCAACTTCGCGGATTGGGAGGCGGCACTACAGAATGCTGCCATAGCTGATGGTAAGCTTAAGTATTTACTTGAGCCCGTACTGGCGGCTCCGGGTCTTAAAGGGGGAGCAAACCAACAAGCCATATATGATGACTTCGTAATGGAAGCGGGTGCGATAAAGAACGTACTCATATTTGCAATGGAACCCAATTTGTAAAGGCACTTCATAGCCCAGGGTGCGAACAAGATTTTCACCACCCTAACTAACGAGTTCTCACAAGCACCGAGGATCGTTAAGTATGATTGTGCCGTTCGCTTCTTTGAAGCGAAACTCCAAAAGGGCCAAGCGGTTAGCCCTTACATCCTCAAAATGATTGAGAATGTGGAGAAGTTGGAGGCACTTTAGTGCAAGATCAATGAGGACATCGTCATTGACTGCATCCTACACTCACTTCATCATGGGTTCAACCAATTTAGGGCGAACTACTACATGAACAACATGGAGAAAAGTCTTAATGAGCTCCACTCTTTGCTCGTGTGATCGGGCCTGTCGCAAGTCCAATACAAAGATAATTTACCCAGACTAGGCTAATAACAAATTAATGTAATTAGGAAAGTAGGGGTCGATCTTCAGGGAATGGTATTTCCTATGGATTCTGAATCGTCTCACAATTGAGTTTTATCTAACGATTTTCTGGGTTTTGAGGTTTTGAATTCTAAACTAATAAAGAACGTAAATAAAAAAAAAATAAAAGCAAACTAAAATGAAAACAATAAAGCAAATGATGAATTAACAATAATGAGAAGCATATAGGGAAATAGGTTCACACATGTAGATTGACATATTGATGAAATAGGATTTAGGATATGCAAATAATTCATTGCGAGTTCGTAAGAATGATGTGTTCATTACAATCATAGATCAGATAGTCTAGCAGGCTTTTAGGCGATTTACTATGTCTTAATCCACCATGTCATGCTTTGTCTATTCAATTCGCGTATGTCTACCTTGGAAAAGAATTCCATACTAGTCAATGATTTTGATCAGGAATCGTCAACTATTGTTAAAGTCCAAACATGCATAGACACAATGTTTTAAAGGCACAATTTCTTTTATCCAATTGTCATTCTTTAATCAATCTAACATGGCTACCCTACACCCTAGAAAGGTGACTACTCACTCATGATAATGTTTATGTTTAAGATGATATTAACAATGAAAACTAGGATAGACATGTTTAGTTGGTTTTGACAATAATTTTAGACTCTCTATGTGGCGATAATAACGACGCTATTTGACAATTTAAGAAATGAAATTACGATTATAACAACATGAAAATGAATCTAAATGATATGAATGGAAAATAACAATCAAATGGAAGACAATAAAGGATAATAAACAAAGGATAAATTAGGAATACCTAGGTGACGATCAACAACGAAAGTGATAACGATAATAGGAATCCCTTGCATAGAATAATCGTTCCTTGAATTACAATACTTGTACCCAACAAAGTAGACTACAAAGATTGAAATTCTTATTGATCTAAGCTAATGTTGTGATATGAAATGGACAGAAATAAACTAAGAACAAAAGACAAAAGAAGAAAATACTCTAAACTAGAAAGACTAAAACTAAAGAGAAAAGAAAAGATTATTCTAAAGAGGATTTGTAAGAAGATTGTTGTATGGATGATTGTGTGGGATCCTTGAGAAGAGGGGCTGGAGCATCTATATATAGCATTAGGTTTTCGTGGAGAAGAGGTCGAGCATTGAACACATAAGACAAAAATAGGAAGTTGAAGCATCATGCTCGGATCAGCAGGGATACCCGATCGGGTACACACTTACCCGATCGGGTAAGTGGACATCTAGAAGCTCTTGACTAACGTTTCATCTTCCTTTGCTTTGACTTGACTTCCATCATCCCCCTTGACCTCTCCAATCGGGTTTGTTGATAGGGTTTGATGCAAAGCGATGAATTCTTCTGCCTAATTGATTGATCTTCCGACAACTACGAAACTGTCTTTGCTTCTTCTCTCTCTTAAGTTAATGAACCTTCTTGAAATACCTTTGACATGGTCAAGCTTGCTTCTTCAAATCGTCGGGTTCTAGGCAAATGCTCGGAAATATAGAAAAAGGGCGTAGAAACGTCACTTTCCCTACAAAACAGGTTAGAACACAAAAATTCGCCTAGAAGACGATATTAGCTCATATAATGGCTTAACAAAGCACAAATGACATACAAAACCGAGCTAAAATGGGGGTTAAAATCATAAAAATATTCACTTATCAAACTCCCCCAAGGTAAACCTTTGCTTGTCCTCAAGCAAACATAACAAACGATACCAGGACAAGGGTTGCAAGCATTGGCTACTACACCATCAAGAAACAAATATAAACGTAAAACTTTGAAAGCATAATGAATCATAACCCAAAAACAACGTGGGCAAGAATGATACATAAACATGGCTGAGATTTACATAACGGCGTAGCACAAAGAATTTCACTACAGAATTTCGGCTCTTGCATGATCTTTTGACAAATGGACTCTCACGGTACACTCGAACACTCATGTATGTAAAAGGTGGTTTCTTTATGTGTAAATATTTTTGAGACACTCACCTATCTACGACTTATGAAAATGTGTCAGCAGTCTAATATGGTAAACAATTCAAAACACAAGTCAAAGATCGTAATGCACATAGAAAAGAAGCCGAAAAATAAGAAGAAGGCTTTGGGAAATGGGTGAAAGGTGGACAAATAGTTATGGTCATGTGAAGGTTAGAATGAGCTAGCAACTGACCAATGATAAATGAATATTCAATCCAAACTTTCGATGAATTCCCAAAAGACGAATAACGAAGCCAGAAGTAACGATTTGGCTTATTACACACGAAACACAAGGGTAAACTCCTTCTATTGATTTGACATTTTGAAGAGATACTCAAAACTTCTTCTCTTATTTCTTTTTTCTTCTTTCTTTTATTTCGATTTTTCATTTTTTCTATTTTTTCTTTTCTTTTGAACAAAACTTCACTTCTTGAACTTTTTCGTTCTCCAATTTCACTTTCACAGATAAGATCAATTCTTCTCAAAAGAGCACTCATACACCATAGTCTAGCTACTAGCTCAAAAGGTAGGCACTTTTTATTTGTAGCTATTATTTTGAAGCATTTGTATGAAGGGGCTTATTTTGAGGGGCAAATTAAAGTGAAAAAGGCTTCAAATCTTAGTGAATCATGAATGCAATGCTTATAGAAATGAAATGAGAACCATACTTATGCGTTTTGACATGACACACATCACAAGGAGAACTACACACACCTAAATGAGACTGGGTATAGATGTACCAGTCTAAGGAGGTTCTACCTTACAATATATGTAACTTGCCAAATGTCAAGATCAAGCGTACTCATCTATAGATTCATCCCATGCCTACTGTGTACAAGACTTCCCCATGTATGCTCAATTCAATGAATATTGAATCATTGTGGTTTGAAAGCTCTAAGTTTGGGAAATGTAACATGATAGCATAATAAACAAGCAAGCAAAGCATGAAAAGCATTCAATTGTGTTCAAAATTTTAAAATCTTCTTAAAAATCATCTCTTTCTCTTTTATTCAAAAAGTTGAAAAATGATCAACTAAAATGCAAAATGGGAAAATGCAATCCCTCCCCCAAGTTAAACATCACATTGTCCTCAATGTGAGCACAAAGACTAAATATGCAACGAGATGCTTAATGGGAAGAAAGGAAAAAAAGAAAGAAGAATGAAGCTTACTAGCCAGCGCAGACTCCCCCAAGCTAGTCTTTTGGACTTGACAAGGAAGGTCTTCATAGATTCTTCAAAAACTCTTTCATCTGCAAAGAAATCTAACAAAACAACGTAAAAGGGAAAAAGCAAAAATGCAAAAAGGGAAAACACGGGTTGCCTCCCGAGAAGCGCTTGTTTAACGTCCTGCTCGACGAATTTTTCTATGAAATCATTGGGTTGGGGATTGACGCTCCATATAGACAATATCTAAGCATCCGATGATAGAATTGCTATAGTAGAGTTTCAGTCTGTGTCCATTGACTTTGAATTTTTCACCATTGCTAGTCATTAGTTCCACATAGCCGTATTTACTAACATATGTGACAGTGAATGGTTCAGACCATCGTGATCGAAGTTTTCCCGGAAAAATTTTCACACGGGAGTTGAAAAGAAGTACTTGGTCACCGACATTAAATTCTTTCCTAATTATCCTCTTGTCGTGCCAACGCTTCGTTTTCTCTTTATAAATCCTAGAATTCTCGTAAGCTTGCAAACGAAATTCTTCTAGCTCATTGAGTTGCAAAAGTCGTCTATCTGCGCTAAGCTTAGTGTCTAAGTTGAGTTCTTTGATAGCCCAGTAAGCTTTATACTCTAACTCGACGAGAAGATGACAGGCTTTTCCATAAACCAACCGATAAGGAGATGTCCCAATCGGGGTTTTGAAAGTTGTGCGATAAGCCCATAAGGTGTCATCGAGCTTATTACTCCAATCAGTTCTAGATCTTGAGACTACTTTCTGAAGAATTGTTTTCAACTCTCTGTTTGAAACTTCTACTTGACCGCTGGTCTGAGGGTGGTAGGCTAATCCTCGTCTGTGATACACACCATATTTGGCAAGCAGAGTGTCTAACTGCTTTTCTCCAAAATGAGTTCCTCGATCACTTATCACGGCTCTGGGTACACCAAAACGTGGAAAGATGATCTTCTTAAATAGCCGTATCACAGCTCTAGCATCATTGGTGGGAGTGGCAATTGCTTCTACCCACTTAGAAACATAGTCGACAGCGACTAAGATGTAACGATTTCCGTTAGAAGAAGGGAATGGTCCTCGATAGTCAATACCCTAGACATCGAATATTTCAACTTCTAATATGCCGTTTTGAGGCATTTCATGTCTCTTGGATATTTGACCCATTCGTTGACAAGCGCCACAAGCCATAACAAAGTCTTTTGAGTCTTTAAACATCGAGGGCCAGAAAAACCCGGATTGTAAGACTTTGGCTACAGTTTTGGACGGACCATGATGACCACCATAAGCAGATGAGTGACATCCTTCTAAAACTCCTTTAACTTCCCACTGAGGGATACATTGTCTGTAAAGACCATCTGAGCACTGCTTGAAAAGATAAGGGTCATCCCAAACAAAGAATTTTGCATCATGCAAAAATCTCTTTCTTTGGTTATAAGAAAGGTCAGAAGGTAGCTGGCGACTGACAAGAAAATTGGCCATATTAGCATACCAAGGAGAAGAGTCAGCAATCGCCATTAATGAATCATCAGCAAACGAATCATTAATAGGCGTTGGTAATCCTATTTCACTTACTCTTATCCTTGAGAGATGGTCAGCGACTACATTTTCTGCTCCTTTCTTATCCCGGATCTCAAGATCAAACTCTTGAAGGAGTAAGATCCATCGGATAAGTCTAGGTTTTGCCTCTTTCTTTGAAAGCAGATATTTCAAGGTGTGGGAAATATCGGTATACTTCCCTTTAAAATTTTCGGATTATAATGAAATTATAACTATATGAATTTCTAGTCATAAATTAAATTGCATAATATAAACATGAGATTAAGAAATAACCTTCGGTCCTAGAAAAGGCCTAAGAATAAATACCAAAGTAGGTATTCTCCTAATCGTAACACCCAAGATGGTTCAAGAAATGCCTTCGTCGTGCTAGAACGAATACCCAAAATTACATCTAATTTTGTGTGTATATTGATCGATGATGAATATCAAGATGAATAATGGAGTTCAAAATCAGAATTTTTCTTCTCCTTCTTCTTATGTGTGCCGTCACAATTAGGTAGTGATTAGGGTTTTTTTTTCTCCTCTTAATACTCCCTCCTTGTGCTGTGTAAAAGAGAGAAAAGAAAGGAAAACCTAGTTTCCTTATTTAACTCAACCTCTAATTGCTAGTTGGCATCTCTTTTATTATGTACATAATATAATATGTATTAACTATTACTTGTAATGGACCGTTACATGAACCGAGTAATGCCGGACCAATACACTATAATAATATCGTGTAATACATATCCGCCAACTTAAATATAACAGTTTATCTTTAGTTTAGACCAACATTATATACATTGATTAAATATAACATTTTATATTCAATTGCCAGCTAACATTATTTAATCGTTATGAAATAATCGTATCATCATCACATTGACTAACCTTTTAGTCAAATACATCGACTAACCTTTTAGTCATTTAATAAGGCATCAATATGATTATTTTCTCAAATAATCACATCTCTCAAACACATCCTTTAGGTGTGACTTTTAGGGATCAGTTGATCACCGCCATCTGTATGACAATAACGTCAAACTTATCTAGCAAGTCAACCGTTATCGATAAACGTTAATCAACTGATTATAATACAAAGTATACCCTGTGAACCTTAGCTGTTATCACACTAACTGTGGAGGACACTAGCTCCAACAATCTCCCACTTGTCCTTACAAGTGTATGTGCGATAACCGATTCTCATATCCTTAAATTTCTCCCACTCAATGTAAAACAATTTGCAAAGTCCGCATTCACAAAGGTCGTATTTTACAAGTGATCAGTATCAAGAGTGGTTTTCCCGACTAGAGAGTAACTCAACTGATAAACGAATCATTATTCGAGCATGGCCATGCATTTCAGTTACTACTCCTCGAGTGGCCCTGAGAAATAACAAAACCTGATAAAGGGTTGGATATTTTCCTCAACTCGAATCCTGCAGATGTAAGCACAGTATGAAATGACCCAGTAAAAATCTGCTTGGCCTCCTGTTACGGTCGACCGTGAGAAAGAAACCAAAGTCACCCAAAAACTGCCTTAATCTCAAGAGACAGTCGATAGTCAAAAGAATCGACTCTAGGAACACTATGGACGTCCAAGCCACGACCTGGCACCGAATGTTGTTAAACATATAGGACTCCATAACGTCGTCACGAATTACAATGTCCTACGAGGTATCCTTATAACTCGTATTTGTGATCGATCAGTCAACAGTTTGACTTATGGCTCGTTGAACCCACCATCAATCGACTCAACAATATAATAGCCAGAGTTATCAGCTCATGTAGGCGATTACGGACCAAAACACATATAATGTTATTCAGTTCACTTTGTGGTGTTCAATGTTGTCCATACAATCCACATGAAAAACAAAATATGAAAACAATACGATGAAGTTATTATTAGTATATGAAAAAGATGTATCTAATTCATACAAACAGCTAATACAACTCAGGAACACGTTTAATTCCCATGGAAGTAACGTGCCCTACATGCTTATCATGTCTTAACGGTTTAGTGAGAGGATCTGCTATGTTATCATCCGTAGCAATCTTGTCTATCACTATCTCCTTTTGCTCCACGTAATCTCTGATCATGTGAGCCTTCCGAAGTACATGTCTAGATTTGTTGCTAGACTTAGGCTCCTTAGCCTGGAAGATGGCACCTCTATTATCACAATAGATGGTGATCGGGTCATTCGAACTAGGAACTATGGCAAGTCCTTGTAAGAATTGACGCATCCATATAGCTTCCTTTGCAGCCTCTGAAGCGGCATAGTACTCGGACTCAGTCGTAGAATCTGCTATAACACTCTGCTTGGAGCTTTTCCAGCTGACCGCAGCGCCATTAAGAGTAAATACGAATCCAGACTGAGATTTCGAGTCATCCCGATCCGTTTGGAAGCTAGCATCTGCGTAACCGGTTGCGCAAAGCTCAGTCTCTCCTCCATAAGTCAATACCCAATCCTTAGTCCTCCGTAGGTACTTAAGGATATTTTTAACAGCCATCCAGTGTGTTTCACCTGGATTGCCTTGGTACCGACTGGTCATACTCAAAGCATATGCCACGTCTGGACGTGTGCATATCATGGCATACATGATCGATCCTATAGCTGATGCATAAGGAATTCGACTCATGCGCTCGACCTCTTCAGATGTCTTGGGTGCCTGAGCTTTACTCAAATGCATCCCAGACGTCATTGGAAGATACCCCTTCTTGGAGTTGGTCATGCTGAACCTTTCAAGAATCTTATCTATATAAGACTCCTGACTGAGTGATAACATCCGTCGTGATCTATCTTTGTAGATACGGATTCCCAATATGCGCTGTGCCTCGCCCAGATCTTTCATCTGGAAATGGTTCTTTAACCATACCTTAACCGAAGATAAGAGAGGAATATCATTCCCTATCAAGAGTATGTCATCGACATACAATATCAAGAAAACGATTTTACTCCCACTCGAATTGACATATAAGCATGGTTCCTCAACCGATCGAGTGAAACCATTTGCTTTTATGACTTGGTCGAAACGATGATTCCAACTCCGAGAAGCTTGCTTAAGTCCATAAATGGAACGCTTAAGCTTGCACACTTTCTTAGGATTTTTAGGTCAATGAAACCTTCGGGTTGTACCATGTACAACTCCTCCTCCAAATAACCGTTTAAGAAGGCGGTTTTCACGTCCATCTGCCAAATTTCATGGTCATGAAAAGCGGCAATCGCTAAGATTATCCGAATGGAACGCAGCATGACTACGGGTGCAAAAATTTCATCATAATGCAATCCTGCACTTGAGTGAAACCTTTTGCCACTAGTCGTGCTCTTATAGGTGTCTGGTTGTCCCCCTACGGAATGCTTTATCTTGTAAAGCCATTTGCACTGAAGAGGCCGAACCTTATCAGGCAAATCAACCAGATCCCATACGTCATTCTCATACATAGAGTCCATCTCGGATTGCATGGCCTCAAGACATAGCTTTGAGTCGGAACAGGTCATGGCTCCTTTATAGGTAGCGGGTTCGTTACTCTCTAGGAGCAAAACATCGTCTCTATCGTTCTCCTCGACCATACCAATGTATATGTCTAGAGGTATGGAGACTCTACCCGACCTTCTAGGTTCTTCAGGAATATTAACCGCAGCAGAAGATGAAGGAACATCTGTGACAACCCTCGCGAATGCGGAAATATAAAACATACAAGCATGTGAATTATATAGCAGAAAATACGGTATTTTAAAAACCTTTATACATGCAAGATAGAAAAATACGAGGAGTGTCAAAATATTACAAA
>JAIUZE010030449.1:0-14478 GCA_022085475.1 Heliosperma pusillum | reverse complement strand
TCCGACATTCCAGCCTTACGAACGTGGAGGTAACCAAGGGAATGAGAGTACAAAGCACATAACAAAATAGTGCTCAAACCGTAACATTTGTAAAGACCGACTCAAAGTGGGACATACTAAAAACCGTCACAAAACATGCGATACAAGCGAATGAAATATCATATATTCAAAACATTAATATTTACAGTCATTATGTAAATTTATACGATAAATGAACCATCGGAAATATTATAAATGAAAACGTAAAAGAGAAAGTCAAACACCTTCCAGCAGGTGCCAGCCGGTCAGGTGGACCGGCTGCCGGCCACCCGGCTGGTACCAATCATCTTACGAAAACCAACATGAAAATACAGTGTGTCCCAGCCGGTCAATGGGACCGGCTGCCGGCTACCCGGCTGGGACCAAGGCATATGAGGAAAAACAAGGAAAAAGATAGAGGTGTCTCAGCCGGTCGGCTGACCGGTTGCCGGTCGGCCAGCTGAGATCAATTTCATGCTTCAAAATTTACGTAACATGCAATATTATACAGCCACTGCGCCAGCCGGTAGGCTGACCGGCTGCCGGTCGGCCGGCTGGGGTCAACATCACTCGAAAATCATCATTTCACTAAGGATCAATATTTAACAATTATCGATTATTATCATAAATCATCAATTCTCATATGAATTCTCATCAAACAACATGTATCATCATAAACACCATTTCTAAGCTTACCAATCATATTCTAAATACGATTCCTAACATAGAAAACACGTAAAACACGTAAATGATATCGAGTAACCCTTCACCGTTACCTTTATGCGTCTTTACTCCGCGTCAAGGTCCTCTTCGATCAAAAAGTAGTCTTTGTCGGGATCTTGGAGGTCACCACCTACAAATAGTTAATAAAAGATGAATATAATTCACCTTGAGAAAGACGGAAAGTTTGAAAAGCGAGAAAGACGGTAATTTTATTATCAATACGGATAGAGGAAGATAAGAGGGGAAGAATAAGACAAACTTACGTGAATTTGAGCGAGAAATGAAAGAGTTATGACGATTATAAGACGGATAAAAAATGGAAGCTAGGTTTCTTTGGGTTTTCTTAGTGAGGAAGAAAGAGTTGAGTTGTGTGAGTGAATTAGGTTAGGGTTAGTATAAGTAGAGAGTGAGTGGAAAAAGTCAAGAAAAGTCAAAGACGTCTTAAGACGGGATTCACTTGAAATCTCGCGTAAAATCCAAATACGAACTCGGAAGTTCTAAACTCGACACGGGAAATTTAATTCTAAACTAAAACTAAATTTCGCTGAAAAGTATCCGTAAAATATTTTTACTATAAAAATAGAGTACATTTGCGGGTGTTACAATCACCCTACCTTTTAAAAAGTTTCGCCCTCGAAACTTGAGCGAAAGAAAGATACCTTAATCGAATAAGCTTGGATATTTAATACGCATAGAAGCTTCCGTTTCCCACGTCTCTTCTTCGACATTGGTACATCTCCACAAGATTTTCACTAAAGGAACTACCTTACTTCTCAACTTCTTATCCTTGCGATCTAGAATGCGGATCGGCTTCTCTTCAACGGATAAATTCGGTTCAAGCTCGGGGATTTCCATTTTAAATACATGGCTTGGATCACTAACGTACTTTCATAATTGAGAAACATGGAATACATCATGAACCTTAGCCAAATTCGGGGGCAAGTCCAACTTGTAAGCAACGACACCAATCCTTTTCACAATATCAAAGGGTCCAATGTATTTCGGGATCAATTTACCCTTAACACCAAACCGTTTAACACCCTTCATTGGAGATACTTTCAAGAATACTTTATCACCAACTTCAAATTCTAACGGTCTTCTTCGGACATCGGCATAAGATTTTTGTCGATCTTGAGCGGCTTTCATTCTATCACGAATGACCTTCACATGATCAATAGTCTCAACAAGAACAGCGGGGCCTAAGTCACGAACATCACTCAATTGATTCCAACAAATAGGACTTCGACATTTTCTTACATAAAGAGCTTCATAAGGAGCCATCTTGATCGAGGCATGATAACTATTGTTGTAAGAAAACTCAACCAACGGTAGACTCTTTTCCCAACTAGATTGGAAGTCGAGTGCACAAGCCCTAAGCAAGTCTTCTACAGTCTGAATAGTCCTCTCGGTCTGACCATCGGTAGCGGCATGAAATGCGGTACTCATCAACAACTTACTACCCATGGCTTCTTGTACAGCCTTCCAAAATCTCGAACAAAACCTCGGATCTCGGTCGGATATAATCTCCTTGGGAACACCATAGTATCTAACAATCTCATCAACATAGGCTTTCGCTAGACGATCTAAACTCCAGGTCTCTTTGATCAGGATGAATCTAGCACACTTGGTCAAACGATCAACAACAACCCAAACGACATCTTTACTTCCAACGGTCCTTGGCAAAGCCATGACAAAATCCATAGAAATAGATTCCCATTTGCATAGAGGAATATCCAAAGGTTGTAGCAATCCACCAGGTCTCTTGTGTTCGATTTTCACTTGTTGGCAAGTAAGACATCTACCAACATAAGACACAACATCGCCTTTAAAATTCGGCCACCAAAATTGTAGCTTCAAATCTTTATACATCTTATCACCTCCGGGGTGAATAGAATAAGGGGAAAGGTGAGCTTCATCAAGAATTCGCTTTCTCAAGTCAAGAGCATTAGGAACAAACAAACGGCCATGGAATCGAAGGACACCTTTATCATCAAACTTGAAATCTTTAGCTTTTCCTTCAAGAAGCTTGGCTTGAATAGACTTGTATGTAAGATCATCAACTTGGCTTTCGCGGATCTAACGGAGGAAAACAGGTTCGGCAGTCATAGCACCAACATAATCAAATCCACGTTCCATGAATTCCAACTTCAACTTTCGAAACTCAATACAAAGATCAACGGGCAATACCGACATAACATTCAAGGAATGAGAAGATTTCCTACTAAGAGCATCGGCAACCACATTTGCCTTCCCTTCATGGTACAACAACTCAAAATCATAATCATTCATCAATTCCAACCATCTTCTTTGTCTCATATTCAACTCTTTTTGAGTAAATATGTACTTCAAATTTTTGTGATCGGTGAATATACGACAATGAACACCAATAAGGTAGTGTCTCCACACTTTCAAAGTATGAACAACGGCGGCCAATTCCAAATCATGAGTAGGATAGTTCACTTCATGAACTCTCAACTGTCTCGAAGCATAAGCCACCACTTTCCTACTTTGCATAAGTACACAACCCAAACCCATCTTGGAAGCATCACAATAGACATCAAAGTCTACTCCATCTTCAGGTAAAGTCAACACCGGAGTGGTAGTCAACCTTTTCTTTAACTCTTGAAAAGCGGCTTCACAAGCATCATTCCATAGGAACTTGGTTTCCTTGTTCAACAATTCGGTCATGGGTCTAGCGAGCTTGGAGAAATCCTTGACAAATCTACGGTAATAACCAGCTAAACCAAGAAAACTTCGGACTTCTCTTACATCGGTCGGACTCTTCCAATCAACAACGACCTTAATTTTAGAAGGATCCACCATTACACCTTATTTAGAAATTACATGCCCAAGAAAGGACACCTTAAGTAACCAAAATTCGCACTTGGAGAATTTGGCAAACCACTTCTGACGACGAAGAACACCCAAAATAGTCCTTAGATGAATAGCATGCTCTTCTTCGGTCTTGGAGAAAATAAGGATATCGTCAATGAACACCACCACACACTTATCAAGGTACTCACTAAAAGTGCGGTTCATTTGATCCATAAAAATAGCGGGAGCATTTGTCAATCCAAATGGCATCACCTTGAACTCAAAGTGACCATACCTTGTACTAAAAGCGGTCTTCGGAATATCGGCATCACGAAAAGGAATTTGGTGATAACCGGATCTCAAATCGATCTTGGAAAAAGTAGAAGCACCCTTTAGTTGATCAAACAAATCTTCAATCCTCGGCAAAGGATACCTATTCTTGATTGTAATTCGGTTCAATTCATGCTAATCAATAAAAAGTCTCATAGAACCATCTTTCTTCTTCACAAAAAGAACGGAAGCACCCCAAGGCGAGGCACTTGGTCGAATAAAACCTTTCTCAATCATATCATCAAGTTGCTTCCTTAACTCTTTCAACTCAGTTGGAGCCATACGGTAAGGAGCTTTGGCTATAGGTCCGGAACCAGTACACGATCAATAGAAAACTCAACATCACGCTAGGGAGGAATCCCCGGCAAGTCTTCAGGGAATACATCAACAAATTCACGAACGATAGGCACATCTTCAATATTTGGCAAAGAGGCAGTTGTAGAAGTCACAATACACAAGTATGCTTGGTGACCCTTTCTTACCATACTCACCAATTTCATTGCGGAAATCAAAGACACACCCTTTCGGGGATGAGATCCCTTATAGGTTATTCTAACTCCTAAAGGACTCTTTAAATAAATCTTTTGATCTCCACACTCGAACCTAGCATGATACAATGCTAACCAACCAATACCTAGAATTACATCGAACTCTCCTAGAGGAAACTTAAGGAGATTTGCGGGAAAGATAGTACCCGAAATAGAGATTGGAACATTTGGGTAAAGAGTAGAACAAGAGATAATATCTCCGGATGGTTAGGATATGAAAGTATCCTCACTAGATGTAGGCTTGATAGATAATTTATTAGCATAAGTCGAAGACAAAAAGGACATAGAAGCACCGGTATCAAATAGAATAAGACATGGTTGCTCTAAGATTGAGAACATACCCGTAATTATCTCCGGATGAGCATCGGCTTCGGCACGGCTCATAACAAAGATAGAACCCTTAGGTTTAGCAGGAGGAGGGGTGATAAGTGAATATTTGTATGATTTTAACCCCCAATTTAGCTCGGTTTTGTATGTCATTTGTGCTTTGTTAAGCCACTTTATGAGCTAATATCGTCTTCTAGGCGAATTCCTATGTTCTAACCTGTTTTGTAGGGAAAGTGACGTTTCTACGCCCTTTTTTCTATATTCTCGAGCATTTGCCTAGAACCCGACGATTTGAAGAAGCAAGCTTGACCATGTCAAAGGCATTTCAAGAAGGTTCACTAATTCAAAAGAGAGAAGAAGTAAAGACGATGTCGCAGTTGTCGGAAGATCAATCAGTTAGGCGAAGAATTCATCGCTTTACATCAAACCCTATCAACAAACCCGACTCAAGAGGTCAAGGGGGATGTTGGAAGTCAAGTCATATGCAAGGGGAGATGAAACGAGAGTCAAAGGACCCAGATGACAACTTACCCGATCGGGTAAGTGTGTACCCGATCGGGGATCTCTGCTGCTTCGAGCAAATTGCTTCAACTTCCTCCTTTTGTCCTATATGTTCAATGCTCGACCCCTTCCCCACGAAACCCTAATGCTATATAAAGGATGCTCCAGCCACTCTTCTCATCTCTCACATCATCTCACATCTCTTCACACAATTCTCTTCTTACATTTCTCTTTAGTTTAGAAATTCTAGTTTAGATCATTTTCTTCTTCTTTTTCATCTTTAGTTCTTAGTTTATTTCTGTCTTTTCTACATCAAAACTTTAGCTTAGATCAATAAGAATTTCAATCTTTGTAATCTACTTTGTTGGGTTCAAGTGTTGTAATTCAAGGAACGATTATTCTATGCAAGGGATTTCTATTATTGTTATCGCTTTCGTTGTTGATCGTCACCTAGGTATTTCTATTTTATCCTTTGTTTAATGTCTTTATGTTTTCCATTTGATTGTTATTTTCTATCCATGTTATCTTAGATTCATTTTAGTACCGTTATAATCGTCATTTCATTTCCTAGATTGTCAATTTAGCGTCGTTATTATCACCACATAGAGAGTCTTAAAATATTGTCAAAACCAACTAAACATGTCTATCCTAGTTTTTATTATCATCATCATCTTAGATATAAACATTATCATGAGTGAGTAGTCACCTTTCTAGGGTGTAGGGTAGCCATGTTAGATTGATTAAAAGATGATAATTGGATAAAAGAAATTGTGCTTTTAAAACATTGTGTCTATGCATGTTTGGACTATAACGATAGTTGACGATTCCTGATCAAAATCATTGACTAGATGGAATTCTTTTCCAAGGTAGAGATACGCGAATTGAATAGACAAAGCATGACATGGTGGATTAAGACCTAGTAAATTGCCTAAAAGCCTGCTAGACCATCTGATCTATGATTGTAATGAACACATCATTCTTACGAACTCACAATGAATTATTTGCATGTTCCATATCCAATTTCATTAATATGTCAATCTACATGTGTGAACCTACTTCCCTAGATGCTTTTCATTATTGTTAATTCATCATTTGCTTTATTGCTTTCATCTTCAATTGCTTTTATTTTGTTTTCATTTATGCTTTTTGTTAGTTTAGACATCATAATCCCAAAACCCAGATATTCGTTAGATAAGACCAAATTGCGAGACATTTCACATTCTATAGGAAACACCATCTCCCTGAGGATCGACCCCTACTTCCCTAATTACATTAATTTGTTATTAGCCTAGTCTGGGTAATTTATCTTTGTATCGGACTCGCGACAAGCACGATAAAATTTTGGCGCCGTTGCCGGGGAGCACGGTTTAGTTTTCCTTTTTCTTGTGATTTTTATCGCAATTAGTTTTATCTAGTCTTTAAGAACCCAAATTCCTTTAGACCTCTCTTGATTTTTCCTCTTAGCTTTTCAATCTTATGCCCAGATCTTCTAGACTAGGGACCCCTATCTTTTTAGACCCCGATCTAGAAAGGACTCTGCGTAGGAGAAAAAAGCTATTCGACGAAATCTCAAAAGCTTCTGATACTTCAAGTTTAGATCGTATTCGTGAGAAATACTCGGATATTCTATCTAATCTCGAAGGAGAAGAAGATCCATTCTCATCTCCATTCTTAAAAACCAATAAACTTTCAAACAACACTCCATCTTCATCTTCACAAAAGAAAATGGTTCGACTTTCAGACCATTCCAAGCCAACTGCAGATACACTTCCAAGGGGTATCGCTACACCCCAAATCACTGCCCAAAACTTCGAAATCAAACTTGCCTTCATTAATTTAATAGAAAGAAGTCAATTTGGTGGCAATGCCACAGAAGATCCCAACCTTCATATTCAAAACTTCTGTGACTATTGCTCCACAATTAGACAAACTGGAGTATCCCAAGAGCAGATTAGGGAAATGCTCTTTCCCTTCTCTTTAACAGGAAAGGCAAAACTTTGGATCAATATCCTTGACCGAGTTTCCTTAGGAATAGCCAACTGGGATGGTCTAGCTCTTGCTTTCTATCAAAAGTACTTCCCACCAGAACGAACCGCACTCTTACGAAGTCAAATCACTGGATTTTGTCAAAGAGGCGATGAAACCCTTCATGAGGCATGGGAAAGGTACAAAGAATTACAAAGAGAATGTCCTCATCATGGCCTTGATTCATGGTTCTTATCCATCACCTTCTACAACGGTTGTTGTGGCGAATCGCGTCGTATCATCGACTCCGCTAACAATGGTCGTTTCGATCAGATCGATGTAGAGATAGCTAGTGCAACTATCGAGTCAATGGCAATCCACGACTCTCAGTATAGCAACTCACGTGCTATGCCACTCAAAACCAAGCAGGACGATTCAAGTAAAGTAGCACTCCTAGAAGCCCAATTAGCCCTTCTGTAGCAACAAGTAGGAAGCTCTTCCCAATCCAAGGAACATGTTAACGTCACTAACCACGTAGTGATATGTGAGACATGTGGGGTTGGAGGACACAGTTTTCAAGAATGTAGAAGTTCGCTAAAGCAAGTCCATGCCTATCAATCATATAGGCAGGGCAATGCTTTCTCAAACTTCTATAACGAGAACACAAAGAACCATCCTTTTTTGTCCTACAAAAGCACCAACATTCAGAACCCCCACCATCAGACTCAACAACCATTCATACCACATCAGCAGAAGCCTTACAATCCACCTGGTTTTCAAAACCAAAGACCTCCATTTCAACCTAACTTCAATCAACCTTACCAAAACCAACCTCAACACCAACCACCCCAAAATCAAGGCCAGCCCAATGATTCAAGCTTGAGCAAAATTGAATCCATGCTTCTCCAAGTTGTTCAAAATCAAGATTCAATGTTTGCTCAACTTCAAAAGAGTGATCAAGCTCAAAGTGCTGCCATCAAGATGCTTGAAACTCAAATGGCCCAATTGGCTGCCTCTAATGCCCAAAGAAAACAAGGCCAACTCCCACCTCATGGTGAGCAACCGAGGGACACCGCTAATGCTATCACCCTTAGGAGTGGTACCACTTATAAGGAACCTCAGCAACCCAAAGAACCAATAGTTGAGCCTACACAAGTAGAGAGCCAAAAAGATTCTCAACCATCCACCGCTAAGGAAGCGGAAAACAAACCTGAAAAGAAGGATGAACCTGAAAAGGAACCCATCAAAATTCAAGTTCCATTTCCCCAACGTTTGAGGAGAAATCATAAGGAAACCCAGTTTAGCAAATTCATGGAAGTAGTCAAAAACCTCCAAGTAACGGTTCCCTTCACTGAATTAATCACTCAAATCCCTTCTTACACGAGATTCATGAAGGATATCTTGACTAAGAAGAGGACTTTAGATGATGTTGAAATCATAGCATTCAGAGCTGAGTGCAGTGCTTTATTGCAAAATAAGTCCCCTCCTAAGTTAAAGGATCCTGGTAGTTTCTCTATACCTTGCACTATAGGCACCTACACAATCGATAAAGCTTTATGCGATCTAGGTGCTAGTGTAAGCGCCATGCCCTATTCCATCTGCGAAAAATTGAATATGGGAATTCTCAAATGCACTAGTATAACTCTGCAAATGGCAGACCGTTCTCTAAAACAACCTATGGGAGTTTTAGAGGATGTGCCTGTCAAAGTAGGGAGATTTTTCATTCCCGTCGATTTCATTGTGCTAGATATGGCTGAAGATTCGCAAATCCCTATTATTTTAGGAAGGCCATTTCTACACACTGCTGGAGCAGTAATCGACGTTAAGAATGGAAAGCTGACACTAGAAGTAGGTGATGATAAAGTCACCTATAACTTAAACAGTGCAATGAAAAGCCCTATGCTTGAAGAGCCTTGCTGTTTCCTTGATATTGTCGACTCAATTATTGATGAATCTCTGTATCCATCAATAATTGAGGATCCTTTAGAAGCAATCTTATTGTTGGAGGATATCTCTGAGAATGACAATTTTGAGATCAATGAGCTGGAAAAGGACCTGACTGGAAAAGAGATACCGTCCGAAGAAGTTGAAGAGTCCATAAGCTTAATTGATACTCCTGCCAAGGCAGAAGTACATAAACCTAAACTAAAACCTCTTCCCTCAAATCTAAAATATGCCTTTTTAGATGAATCTGAATATTGCCCAGTCATAGTGAGTGCTCTTCTAGATGAAAATCAGTTAACCTCACTATTGACTGTCTTGAAAAAGCATAAAAAGGCAATAGGATACAAACTTGAAGATCTGACTGGCATAAGCCCCGACTTTTGCATGCATAGAATCAACTTAGAAGAAGGCCAAAATCCTTGCGTTCAAGGTCAACGCCGTCTTAATCCCAACATGCAGGAAGTAGTTAAAACTGAGGTTATGAAATTGCTAGATGCTGGCATAATCTATGCAATCTCTGACTCTAAATGGGTTAGCCATGTTCAAGTTGTTCCCAAGAAAGGAGGAACAACGGTAGTCAAAAATGAAAAGAATGAGCTCATCCCCACAAGGATTGTGACGGGATGGCGTATGTGTATTGACTACAGGAAGTTGAATCAATCGACTAGAAAAGATCATTATCCTCTGCCCTTCATTGATCAAATGCTAGAGAGGTTAGCTTGTCACAAGTACTTCTGCTATCTAGATGGTTACTCAGGATTTTTCCAAATTCCTATCCACCCTGAGGACCAAGAGAAAACCACTTTCACCTATCCCTATGGTACTTTCGCTTATCGCAGAATGCCATTTGGCTTGTGTAATGCACCTGCAACTTTCCAGCGTTGCATGACTAGTATCTTTTCAGATTTTGTTGAAACTATCATGGAAGTATTTATGGACGACTTTCGCGTCTATGGCATTTCCTTTGATAATTGTTTGACAAATCTATCCAGAGTTCTAAAACGCTGTGAAGAAGTCGATCTTGTTCTCAATTGGGAAAAGTGTCACTTCATGGTGAACGAAGGTGTAGTTTTAGGACACATCATTTCTGAAAGAGGTATAGAAGTGGATCGAGCTAAGATCCAAGTTATTGAACAATTACCACCACCTGCTAATGTAAAAGGAATCAGGAGTTTCCTTGGCCACGCCGATTTCTACCGACGGTTTATCAAAGATTTTTCAAAAATAGCCAAGCCCCTGACTGAGCTCCTTTTCAAGGATGCACCTTTTAATTTCACAAAGGAATTCTTTGAGGCATTCAATAAAATCAAACGTGCTTTGATCACCCCACCTATAATCCAGTCACCTGATTGGAATCTGCCCTTTGAACTGATGTGCGATGCGAGTGATTATGCCGTAGGAGTTGTTTTAGGGTAAGGAAAGGAAAAGTTCCTTCATGCAATTTACTATGCTAGTAAAACCTTAGATCCTGCCCAAATCAACTATGCCACCACTGAGAAAGAACTTCTCGCCATTGTCTATGCCTTAGACAAATTTCGCTCATACCTTATAGGATCAAAAGTCATTGTCTACACTGACCATGCTGCCTTGAAATATCTACTTTCCAAGAAAGAGGCAAAACCTAGACTTATCCGATGGATCCTACTCCTTCAGGAGTTTGATCTAGAGATCCGGGATAAGAAAGGAGCAGAGAATGTAGTCGCTGACCACCTCTCAAGGATAAGAGTAACTGAAATAGGATTACCAATGCCCATTAATGATTCGTTCGCTGATGATTCATTAATGGCAATTGCGGACTCTTCTCCTTGGTATGCTGATATTGCCAATTTCCTTGTCAGTCGCCAGCTACCTTCTGACCTTTCTTATAACCAAAGAAAGAGATTTTTGCATGATGTAAAATTCTTTGTTTGGGACGACCCCTATCTTTTCAAGCAGTGCTCAGATGGTCTGTATCGACGTTGTATCCCCCAGTGGGAAGTAAAAGGAGTTTTAGAAGGATGCCACTCATCTGCTTATGGTGGTCATCATGGTCCATCCAAGACCGTAGCCAAAGTCTTACAATCCGGGTTTTTCTGGCCCTCGATGTTTAAAGATTCCAAAGACTTTGTTATGGCTTGTGACGCTTGTCAACGAATGGGTCAAATATCCAAAAGACATGAAATGCCTCAAAAGGGCATATTAGAAGTCGAAATATTCGATGTCTGGGGTATTGACTATCAAGGACCATTCCCTTCTTCTAATGGAAATCGTTACATTTTAGTCGTTGTCGACTATGTTTCAAAGTGGGTAGAAGCAATTGCCACCCCCACCAATGATGCTAGAGCTGTGATACAACTATTTAAGAAGATCATCTTTCCGCGTTTTGGTGTACCCAGAGCCGTGATAAGTGATCGAGGAACTCATTTTGGCGAAAAGCAGTTAGACACTCTGTTTGCCAAGTATGGTGTGTATCACAGACGAGGATTAGCCTACCACCCTCAGACTAGCGGTCAAGTAGAAGTCTCAAACAGAGAGTTGAAAACAATTCTTCAAAAAGTAGTCTCAAGATATAGAACAGATTGGAGCAATAAGCTCGATGACACCTTATGGGCTTATCGCACAGCTTTCAAAACCCCGATTGGAACATCTCCCTATCGATTGGTTTATGGAAAGGCCTGTCATCTCCCTGTCGAGTTAGAGTACAAAGCTCACTGGGCTATCAAAGAACTTAACTTAGACACTAAGCTTAGCGCTGATAGACGACTTTTGCAACTCAATGAGCTAGAAGAATTTCGTTTGCAAGCTTACGAGAATTCTAGGATCTACAAAGAGAAAACGAAGCGTTGACACGACAAGAGGATAATCAGAAAAGAATTTAATGTCGGTGACCAAGTACTTCTCTTCAACTCCCGTTTGAAAATTTTTCCGGGAAAACTTCGATCACGATGGTCTGGACCATTCACTGTTACATATGTAAGCAAATACGGTTATGTGGAAATAATGGCTAGTAATGGTGAAAAATTCAAAGTCAATGGACACAGACTGAAACTCTACTATAGCAACTCTATCATCGGATGCTTAGATATTGTCTATATAGAGCGTCAATCCCCAACCAAATGATTTCATAGAAAAATTCGTCGAGCGAGACGTTTAACCAGCGCTTCTCGGGAGGCAACCCGTGTTTCCTTTCTTTTTGCATTTTATTTTTGCTTTCCCTTTTCAATGTTTTGTTAGGATTTACTTTGCAGATGAAAGAATTTTTGAAGAATTTATGAAGACCTTCCTTGTCAAGTCCAAAAGACTAGCTTGGGGGAGTCCGCGCTGACTAGTAAGCTTCACTCTCTTTTCATCTTTTTCCCTTTTTACCCTTCTTCCCATTGAGCATCTCGTTGCATATTTAGTCTTTGTGCTCACATTGAGGACAATGTGATGTTTAGCTTGGGGGAGGGATTGCATTTTCCCATTTTTCATTTTAGTTGTTTATATTTTTGCATTTTAGAATAAGAGAAAATTTAAAATTTTGAACATAATTGAATGCTTTTCATGCTTTGCTTGCTTGTTTACTATGCTATCATGTTCCATTTCTCAAACTCAGAGCTTTCAAAAAGATAATGATTCAATGTTCATTGAATTGTGCATACATGGGGAAGTCTTGTACACAGTAGGCATGGAATGAATCTATAGATGAGTACGCTTGATCTTGACATTTGGCAAGTTACATATATTGTAAGGTAGAACCTCCTTAGACTGGTACATCTATACCTAGTCTCATCTAGGTGTGTGTAGTTCTCCTTCTGATTTGTGTCATGTCAAAACGCATAAGTATGGTTATCATTTAATTCCTATAAGCATTGCATTCATGATTCACTATGATTTGAAGCCTTTTTCACTTTGAACTGCCCCTCAAAATAAGCCCCTTCATACAAATGTTTCACAAGATAATAGCTACATATAAAAACTGCCTACCTTTTGAGCTAGTAGCTAGAGTATGGTGTATAGGTGCTCTTTTGAGAAGATTTTGTTCCTTGATGTCAAAGTGAATTTGGGAGAACGAAAATGTTCAAGAAGTGATGATATGTTCAAAAGAAAAAAAAAATGGAAAAACAGAATAAAAAAAAAAAAAAAAAAAAAAAATCGGAAAAAAAAGAAAGAAAAAGAAATAAAAGAAGAAGTTGTGAGTATCTCCTCAAAATGTCAATTCAATGTTAGAAGGAGTTCACTCTCGTGTTTCGTGTGTAATAAGCCAATCCGTTCATCCTGACTTCGTTTTTCGGGAATTAACCAAAAGTTTGGATTGAGTATTCATTTATCATTGGTCAGTTGCTAGCTCATTTTAACCTTCACATTGACTATAACTATTTGTCCACCTTTCACCCATTTCCCGAAGCCTTCTTCTCATATTTTCGGATTCTTTTCTATGTGCATTGTGATCTTTGACTTGTGTTTTGAATTGTTTACCATATTAGACTGCGGACACATTTTCATAAGTCGTAGATAGGTGAGTGTCTCAACAACATTTACACATAAAGAAATCACCTTTTACATGCAATGAGTGTTCGAGTGTGCCGTGAGAGTCCATTTGTCAAAAGATCATGCAAGAGCCGAAAATTCTGTAGAGAAATTCTTTGTGCTACGCCGTTATGTAAATCTCAGCCATGTTTATGTATCATTCTTACACACGTTGTTTTTGGGTGATGATTCATTATGTTTCCAAAAGTTTTACGTTGAGATTTGTTTCTTGATGGTGTAGTAGCCAATGCTTGAAACCCTTGTCCTGGTATTGTTTGTTATGTTTGCTTGAGGACAAGCAAAGGTTTAGCTTGGGGGAGTTTGATAAGTGAATATTTGTATGATTTTAACCCCCAATTTAGCTCGGTTTTGTATGTCATTTGAGCTTTGTTAAGCCATTTTATGAGCTAATATCGTCTTCTAGGCGAATTCTTATGTTCTAATTAACCTGTTTTGTAGGGAAAGTGACGTTTCTACGCCCTTTTTCTATATTCCCGAGCATTTGCCTAGAACCCAACGATTTGAGAAGCAAGCTTGACCATGTCGAAGGCATTTCAAGAAGGTTCACCGATTCAAAAGAAAGAAGAAGTAAAGACGATGTCGCAGTTGTCGGAAGATCAATTAGTTAGGCAAAGAATTCATCGTTTTGCATCAAACCCTAGCAACAAACCCGACTCAAGAGGTCAAGGGGGATGTTGGAAGTCAAGTCATATGCAAGGGGAGATGAAACGAGAGTCAAAGGACCCAGATGACAACTTACCCGATCGGGTAAGTGTGTACCCGATCGGGGATCCCTGCTGCTTCGAGCAAATTGCTTCAA
>JAIUZE010030448.1:0-13122 GCA_022085475.1 Heliosperma pusillum | reverse complement strand
ATACCAGCTTCCCTACCTCTTGTTATATTTTATTATCGGTTTCACATGATAGCTTTCATATGATAGGTTATATGTTAGTTAATTGTTTCATAACATGAAAAGCATATCATATATGTTTAAGTTTGTATTTTCCATATACATTGCTTTTATGTTATTCATGTTTCATTAAACTCGACATGTCGTGGCTGGGAGGACTCGGAGTTACTCCCCACTGACTGTGGCTTCCGTGTTTATATTTAATGCGGTCGAACAGGTGGTGAATGCATACATTGGGTACATTGACGAGCTAGCGAGCGAAGTATTACCTTGGACCTATATTCGGTTCTTAGATTGTATATTATTATACACTCTTTCATTTCCGTATTTTTACGGGAGATATGTCTCCCGTCTTGTATATTTCTTTTGTAGAATATTATTTCCGTTTTGTAATGACCTTTTTATTTATGACACCCTTTGTTATGTATTTAAATTAATTTTTTTTCTTTCCGCAAATTTGAGGGTGTCACATTCATTCTTTTTCAGGTACAAGTATCACGGAGGGTTAAGTGTGAGGATTTCATATAGAAGATAAGACTTATAAGATGTATAATTCAACTAAATAAAGTTTTAGTTTTAAATTCTTTTCAAATGTATTTACTTTATGGTATAGCCTTGTATTTTCCGGAAGGGAAATACGGCGGTGACGCCCTGTAATCTCGCTTCCATTTTTATTAATAAAATGAATTATTTTGTGCTCCCTGTGTACTTGAATTTCGGGGCGTTACAATTATTATCCTGTTTAGTTTATTTTTTTTATAATTAAAGATTAGTTTATTTGATCCAAAATATAAGACGCTCAAATTAAACTTTGAGATCGATTGCTTTTGATAGTTGATGGTGATAATGTAATTTAAGAAAATTGTAATATGTTGAGTAATTGTAATTTTTTATTCAAATTTAATTGTTTTTAATTTTTTGAATGTAATTTTTTTTTTGTTTTCTCTTCATACCTAAGAGACCGGTGCATTTGTAAACTGGTCTTTTACCAGGGGCGTAGCTACATGGTAGCAAGGGGTAGCAGCCGCTACCCCAAGCCCAGAAAAAATGATTAGAACGATGAATTTTTGCTACCCCAAATTACTCTGAAAAACTGATTCATTATAAATATTTTAAGCGAAACTTTCTAACATGTAAGTGTCAATGGTTTAGTGGTAGAATGTGTAGTAATTGGTTTGGACTCTAGTTGTGAGTTCGAATCTCCCAGCTAGCACTTTTATAAATTTTCATTCTTTATAGTTGAAGCTATTTTTTGGACTTTCTATTTTCTTCCCAAAATAGGTTCTTAAGATGTTTATAAAAATCAATCCCAACACTATGGGCTCTCTTAAATGTGGTAACAATTCATCATTTACAATGGCATATATCCGTTAATTTTGGTTACTCGAGATTTAACAATATTTATTCCAATTATGAGTTATTTATAATTGTACAACATATTTACAAATTATGGAAAAAAAAAGTTAAGAATCATAACTAAAATACTTATACAAGAAGAGTAAGTTTCTAAAGCATAATACATAAATATTACGGAGTATGTTTTTATACTAAAATAATAAAAAATAGTGAAAGGTGAATTCCTAAACATAAGTCTTCAATAAAAAGCATATTTTGGAATTTTGTGTAATTTACAAAATTATCAGTATTGTTATTGTATATGAATAAATGCTCGGTATTATTATGCAATTTGCATCTTTTATCGAATTTTTAGTTCTAATTGTCCATTTTTGTAATTTATTTTGTGCTTATGTTTACGATAAAATAATTACATGTATTTTGTGATTTTTAAACTACTGGATAATATTATTGGGGTTCTTTTTTCCGCTACCCCATACTTGAAATCCTGGCTACGCCCCTGTCTTTTACCAATGCTCAAAGAGGCTAGTTTCTTTCAAAAACGGGTCTCTTAGCATTGCTCAAAGAGACTGGTTATAACCACCAACCAGTGTTTTAAGTTTAGAACAATGAAACCGGTTTTGGGTAATAACAGGTGTATCAATTTCACCAAAGACACCATCTTTCTCTACCGGTCTCTTATGCTAAGACACCTGTGAGATATAGACCGATTGTAGTCCGGTTTCTTAGGCCATTTTCAACTGGTCTCTTAGGCTTTTTTTGTAGTAGTAGTGTTTATTTCACTTCCCGTAATATAAAAGCTCACAAAACTGAAACCGAAACCGAAAATACAAACAAATAAAAATGGCGAACAAATGTTTACTGCATTAGTGAATTGCGGATACTTATTATTGCTTGCATTTAACTGGTTTTTGTAATACCAAGGAAGCTTTATATATTGACCATATTAATGACATATATAATTTAGGCGGTTTTGTGAGCTGTGATATTACGGGTTGTTTTTTAATATGATTATAATTTTTTTATTTGGAATTGCAATCTTATTCTTTTATTGAATTCTTAAAATAAATGTTCAAATGTCATTTTAATTTTGAAGTATCTTGTCCTAATACCCGACACCTCCACCGCCACCGCCACCGCCACCGCCACCGCCACCGCCACACTCGTACACACACAATGTAGTAACATTGAATTTCTAGCGTCCTTATTACAGGCAACCATACTATTAATTTAAACCAAAGTTGGCATTTGATTATTATTATACTCCGTAAATGCGTGCATACTCTTCTACCTCTAATTAAACTCTTTAAACATCTTTGCCCGATTACTTATCCAAATATAATTACGATCAAATTTTCGACTCATCTTCAAACTCTAATTAAAAGGGATAATATACATATCAAATATCAATGCCTTGCTTTCTTAGTGTTGTATTCGTATTTACATCTTACAATCTTATTCAAACTCTAGTCATATCAGTGATCATCACCTAGCTATTATTATTATTCCTATTATAATAATATTATTATTATTATTATTCCTATTATAATAATAATAATATTATTATTATTATTATTATTATTGTACTAATAATCGTGAATCATGCGTTGATGTCAACAAGTATTTGAGTTGATATTAAACACATGTTACAAACACTATATAAACCCTTTCAAAATCCTTGATAAATCTCACAACTCACACATCTCAATTGTTTCTCCTTCTCTTTGAATATACAAACAAATCCGAAAAAAACAATGAAGGCTTTTGCAATCACTTTCCTAGTATTGTCCTTGGGCATTATCGTCCATGCCCAAGAACAACAACACAAATCCGACACAGAACCCGAAGACATATTTATCCCACCATGGCTCTTCCCCCATGAACATCATCATCTATTCCCGCACCCGCACCCGCACCCACACCTACATCCACACCTACACCCACACTACCCGTACCTACCCGGGTTCCCCTTCCCTTACACCGCGCAACCCCCATCCTCCCCAGACACCCCAAGCACCGATTCTGGAAATATCGGCGATTCTGAACCCGAAGCCATATTTATCCCACCACGGTTCTTCCCACATGAACATCACCACCTATTCCCGCACCTGCACCCGCACCCACACCTACATCCACACCTACTCCCACACGTACACCTACCCGGGTTCCCCTTCCCTTACGCCGCTCAACCCCCATTCTCCCCAGACACCCCTGACACCGACTCTGGAGATATCGGCGATTACGACGTAGATGTGAAATTTCCATACCACCCACACCATATGGCTAGCAAAGAACAGAAGGAATGCTTCATGGCGGTCCACAACAAAAAGATGGGAGCTTGTTTACGCGATTTTCACCATTATTTGATGAACCGTGAGATTAAGCTTAGTGCAAACTGTTGCGGTGGTCTTGAGAAGATTCAAGATGCTTGTCAACCTCTTGTTAAACATCCATTACCGCTTTTGGAGGGCATCATTAGCCATCAATGTTCTGCTGTTGCACCATCACCGTCGAGTTAATTAAGTTATTTAACGTAGTTAATAATTATATATCTAGTATATATATACAGATTTATTTACAGTATTTATTACCTGTTAGAGAGATTTAATACTAAGCATATTATTATAGTTATTTTTAGTCTTATCGATATTGTTACTAATTAAAAACTATATTTTAATAAAAATTATTTAATCGTACGTAGTTGTTTGTATCTCAGTAATCTGCGGTGCAACTTTCTTATTATCATATTTTCCGTACATATATACTATATATTGATTAATGAACTACTCCCTCCGTCCCGGTCATTTGTTTACCATTTCCATTTTTAAGGTGTCTCATTCATTTGTTTACCTTTCTATATTTGGATGGTAACCTATGAGTAATTTGATCACCTAATGGGACTTTTGTCCACATGTCATTCACCAAGCACATCCACAAGAGGTCCCCTACCATTTTCTTAATAATTGTGCCAAAATAAAAGGTAAACAAATGACCGGGGCGGAGGGAGTATTTACGGGGACAGAGCTGGTGGAGTGGTGGGTAAACTTATTACTGTATATTTGTTCAATATTGTTAATGAGAATGATAATTTGATGAATTTAGATTTGTTGAAATTGGAGTAGCAATGTAGCATTGACGTAAAATTGACTCAAGTCAAGAAAAATCAGAAGCAAACAGTCCAATATCCAGCCCTAACACAGCCTAAAAATTTGGTAATGGATTTTTAACTTGACCGGAGACTAAAACAAAACCATAACTAATTAATAAAAGGGTTTTTCTCGTACCGTTGTGTTATAAACTTTTCTCATTTATACCCATTTTTTGAAAAATAAAAAATAAAAAAAATCACTTAGGCCCTGTTTTTTCTAGCTTAATTTCAGCTCATTTCAGTTCAGTGTAGCTCTATTCAGTTCAGCTCAGCTAAGTTCAGTTCAGCTCAGCTAAGTTCAGTTCAGCTCTATTCAGTTCAGTTCAGTTCAGCTCAGTTTCAATCATTTCAGTTCAGCTCCACTAAATTCAGCTCATTTCAGTTCTACTAATCTTGAACTTAAAAGTTTTTATTATTAATATTATTATTATTTTTTTTTGCAGAAAGATCATAGGACCATATATTAGAAATAAGCGTGAGAATACAAGGCCCTAAAACAATCTACAAAGGAGTCCAGGATAGACCCCTAAAGCAAAAGAAAGTTTCTAAACAGTACAAAGATACATGACACGCATGCTGACTCGATACTGGATTTTTCTAACTAAACAAAAAGGAAGAGTAGAAATCCCTTAAAAAATTCTATCATTTCTTTCTTTCCAAATAGCATATATGGCACCAAATAGAACACATCTTCTCATTCTCTTCACTTTAGCTTTGCCCTTATTGCAAGACTTGAACCACCCAAGAATATCAATAAGACGGATAGGCATTTGACGAACACGCAGGGTTTCCCACAAGGCTACCCAGACCTGAACAGAGTAGGAACATTCGAAAAAGAGATGATCACTTGTCTCCGCAGCATTTTTGCAGAGTATACATCGATTTATCCACAACATACCTCGGCCAACAATATTAATATTATTATTATTATTATTATTATCATTATTATTATTATTATTTATTTATTTTTATTATTATTAATTAATTAATACTCCCTCAATCTCATAATTATACCTCGTTTGACTTTTAGGGTCAATTTTAATAACATTGACCATAAAGAAGTGTTAAAATATAAAAACTAAGACCCTGTTCTTTTGGACTTAATTTCAGCTCTTATAAGTTCAGTTCAGTTCAGTTCAGCTCCAATAAGTTAAGTTCAGTTCAGTTCAACTCTATTAAGTTCAGTTCAGTTCAGCTCTATTAAGTTCAGTTCAGTTCAGTTCAGCTCAGCTTACTTTATTTCAATATTATCATTATTATTACTATTATCATTGTTATTATTATATTAATTAATTTTTTATTATTATATTATATATTTTTTAAAATTTTATAATTTTCATATAAACCCAATTCTTTGCTCAATTCATTCTTAATCATCCCGCTCATTTCACTTCGATCTCATAATTTTCATATAAACACCCACAATCAATATCTATGTTATCTAATCTAATCTTATAAATTTCTCATTCATCTTGAAATGAAGTTCTTTCAAATTATTTTTTTGTGTTTGCTCTTTAAAATTGTACTAATTAATCTTTCATAACTATAATAAATATCCCTAATTTTTATTTCGAGAAAATATCCTCATCTGAAATTAAATTATATTTTTCAAGAATTTTTTTACTTTTTTTTTTGTTTTTGCATTTTTTTCATTTTTTTTACAGTAGTAAAAAGTAATTTTTCAATGTAATCGAATTATCAATCTGTTGTACCAAACATTTTGATGATTTCCTTTAATTATGTTCCAGAAATTTAGAATTTGTGTAATTAATTATGTAGATCTAGAAAATAAAAAATGTATTCATTATTTTGACCATAAACGATGGTGGATTTTTTTATTCTTATAAATTATTTTCACGATAATAATTATTACACTCTATAGTTTTAGATAAATAATTTGTTTTCACTTTTTTTTTATCTTTTCTGGTACAATAGCGAAAATTCTTTATATTAATTTGATTTCCAGCACGTATCGAGGTCTCAAAAATTCCATCATTGTAATTATACTTCTTATTTATGAGTTTCTCATGACTTCTTTGATTATTTGATTACGATTATATAATTTATTTACGCTATATTTTTATGTTTTTGAATATATAATCATACGAAGATAGTAATAAATTTGGCTTTGAATTTATTATTGCTCACTGACATATCAAGCCTCATTTTTAAACATAAACTATGGTCTAGTTAAATTATGTACATTAAAGTGATTTATGAATGGTAGTGTAAATTCCAAACAATTAATTCCCACCAAAGAAGTAGGCCCTAAAAATTCTTAAATTTAAGGATTGTATGACAAATAAACCTAGTGGTTGTTCCTTTAATAAGAAGAGATGAAAGATGCACAATCAGCGGCCTAATCGTATGATTTAACACAAATTCTCATTTATGACGGGCACTTTTCGTCACAAGCTTGTGACGGAGCAAATGTGACCATTTTTATGGAAAATGTACATATTATATGACTGGTAACATTTTATGGATAATTACTTTTCATCATAAAATGACACTCCAACAAAATAGTCATTTTGCGACGGATTTGTTGTGACGGAATTCAAATCCGTCACAAAATAATCCGTCACAAAGTGGACTTTGTGACGGATTTTTTGGTTTTTTGCGACGGATTGTTTGCGACGGATTGCATTCCGACGCAAGCAGTCATTTAGCGACGGATTTTGCGACGGATTTTCCGTCGCAAATTAAATTTTTAGCGCTCAATTTTTGGCTTGCGCGGAAAAATATATTTGCGACGGATTAATGTATTTGCGACGGAAATTCCGTCGCAAACCCATCTCACATCGGAAAAAAACAGTACATTTCTTATGTTTATATAGGTTCCCTCACTTCTTACATTGAATATGTGACTTATGAATTGACGCGGAAAAACATGCGGTAAAAAAAACGCGCGAGATGAATACACACGCGAAATGATAAAATGTAAGCAAAAAAAAAAATTAAAAATAGACTTGCGACGGAAATTTTGTCGCAAATTTTTGCGACGGAATTTCCGTCGCAGAATGTACCTTTTGCGATGAAAATTTGCGACGCAGTATTTGTGACGGAAATTCCGTCGCAAATGCCTTTTTGCGACGGAATTAAGCGTATTTGCGACGGAATCGTCCGTCGCTATGAGTCTTTTTTTTGTAGTGTGGTCACATTTAATCCGTCACAAGCTTCACCGTCACAAGAGAGACCAACTGATGATTTAATGAGTATGTCAACAATTAAATTAACAGAATAATTGACGTTTTAGACAGAACTGGTTACCGTTGGGACTAACTTATAGACTACAGGAATACAATTGGGGTTTCTAGAAAAGGAGGGGTACAAGTGCGAAAAGTCAATAATAGAAGGCTAAAGGTGAGAAAAACTCTTATTAAAAATAGGGAGGGACTAGGGAGTAGCAATTAAGGATCAAAAGGGTCGGGTCTGTTATGTTAGTATATGGATCGGATCATATTGGTTACGGGTCGGGTTAAGGTCAAAATAAGGGTCAAATAAATTTCTACCGCCACTTAAATTTTTTATAACAAAAGGATGGCGATAGGACGCCACCATAATTAAGAAAAAGCAAAATAAAAAAAATGATAAATTTTCATTTTAGCGCCAAAATTTTAAGTGTAGGTATGTAATTTTATATGTATTCTCATTTAAATTAAATTTAACTCTTAACTAAAGTAAAAATCGATCTTATCAATAAAAGTTTACATCAAAACAATATATTTAATACTGACCCAATTTATTTACACTAAATTATATATCTTCATTCAATTCGACAATTACGTTTCTTCATCTTATATCGTATTCTTCTTCTACTCATTTTACATCTTTCGCAAAGACGTGTCAAGTAGAATGCACACAAGCCGACCACGACAAACCAATTGATCCAAATGTTGAGTTTATGGATCCAATACTTAAGAGGGGGGTAAATTAAGTACCTTTTAAAACTTTGAACACACAACTTGGAATTTATCGGTTCCGAATCAACACTCAGGCAAACTAAACAGTTCAGCGGGCTATTTAAACAATGAAGTTTGTGCAGTACTGATTCGAACAGATTCGTGAATGAATCGAAATACAAGAAAAAAAATAACGATCAAACAACAATAAGAACGCAACGATTTTTAAGTGGTTTGACATATTCTCTAAAGGTCTACGTCCATTATCTCTCTTATTAATATCTTCCTTATAAATCAACCAGATAACAAAGAATACCCCCACGACCAACCCGATTGTGCGACTCGAGTACAACCCGTACCCCAATAAATCTCTCACTCACAAATCTGAAAATTACATGTCTCCTTATATGATTCACAACTTTGAACCATGGAGCACAAAATCCTTAGAAGATGGATGATCAAGATCGAGCAACTCGAAAAGAAAGACACAACTCACAAGTTTTTTGCAAAAAGGGTTTTCGGACAATAAAATCAAAGCTTAATTTTTTTGCAAATTAACGTTTCAGCATAAATTAGTGAGGTAAGTAATTCTGATATGCACTCTCAAATATGTAGAAATAATATTATGAGAGTTTGACAAGATAAGGAGATCATATTATAAGAGAAAATATTTTCGAAAAGATATATTTTCCAAATCTTGAATAAAATAATCTTCCAAATATTTAATCTTTCAAAATAATAATTTCCAACTGAAAGAGGGTTATTTTGTCAGAAATTTTGTTCAAGATAAAATTGTTTTAATAAATATTTTCCAAATCTCACAAAATATCTTCGAAAAACATTCAACGTTTTTCTCTGCTGAACAGGCCTGATTTAAACAGTCTGTGAAACTGTTTAAAACATCCAAATCGAGTTATGCTCAAGATCATCATCTTTACACCAACTAGACACACGACAATTGACTAGAACTAATCTTCATTGATGATTGTGCTTCATTCCAAATTTTGCATTCTGTGAATAACATATCTAGGCATGCACAAAGCAATCAAACACGTTAAACGACAAGTAGCACGGACTTGTCATCAACAACAAACATGGTTCAACAAATTCCCCCTTTAATGATGGCAAGTCCTTAGTGACAAGTTCTCCTTCAAAACAAGACTAGTAAAACAATAATAATCATGACAATATATAGAAATAGTAAACAATCTTAGATCAATGTAGCTGAAATGAACCTTTAGTTTTTGAAACGCTAAGAGAAAAACTTCATAGTCAAAGGTCTAAAGATTAGTAGCTACTAGTAGGGCTGAGCAAAAATATACGATACGGTTTTATTATACGTATCTGATACGATATACGGTTTCAATTATACGGATTTCCGAATATCCGATACGAATTTCCGTATATACGATACGGTTTTTACAAAACCGTATCGGATACGTATCGGCAAAATTAGAAACCGGATATACGATTTCCGATACGGTTCTTATTTTTAATAGAAAATATTAAATTAAAATCATAAAACCACAAAACATTGAGTATATACGTCACTCAATCTTATTACTTTTATACATTTTTATGTTATTTACTCTTATACAATTTAATACTTCCTCCATTCAACTCCACTCTACCAAAAAAAAATTTCACATTTGCCGAGACGAATTTTGCACGGTAAATATCGTTAGCTACGTGTTTGCAAAAATTATAAAAGTTAGATATTAATAATGTACTCGTAAAGACGAATCAAACAAGATCACACATGAATATATTTTTTACTTATATATTGAGAGAAAATTGCAATTATATGATCGCTTGTGAATAGTGTACAAAAAAGAAAGTGGTAGAGTGGAGTTGAATGGAGGAAGTACTATTTTAAGTCATTAAGAAAAATCATAAAATCACCCACAAAAATGAAAATAAGACATTAAATTACACTAATTGAGCTGAAAACCGGATACCGTATATACGGTTTCCGGATATACGGAAAAACCGAATATACTGAAACCGTATATAAGGAAAATCCGTATCGGATAAGGATACTAAAAAATGAGATTTTGAAAACCGGATATCCGATAAGGTTTTGAAAATCGTATCGGATATACGGTTTTGCTCACCCCTACCTATAGGTACGAAATTCACCATGTACGAGATGCACCACTATTTCCCCCTCTTGACATCATCAAAAAGAGAAAGAGAGTCAAAATAGTCAACGCACACCCATTGCCACAAAGACAAGAAAATAGCTACCGACACACAGTCCACATAGATATCATAATAACTAGTTCAAAACAATCAACGAGAGCACCATATACAAACACATCCACAAAAATAGAATAGGCAAAATATGGGTTTAGCTGATTTGAAGGGATAGGTCGAGGGAGGGCAAGGGTAAGGGAAAGTTTTGGTTAATGTGATTTGGTTAGAATTAAATGACTTCGATTATGAGTATAAAGAGTACATGAGATATCTAAACTTCATGAATGAATTTTGTAGCAAAAGATATCAACACACATGCAAATGGAGTTTTTGAAGAACATGAAAACTTAGGGGATTTGAAATCAATGAGAAATTAAATCATTACATAGTGCTCATAATTCTTTTTCTACTTCTTCAGTTTTCTCGTCTTTCTTCACTCTCTTTTTCACCATTCATTTTTTTTTTCATCATTTTTTTTCGCATCATTTTTCAAGCACTTTCTCATTTCTAATAAAAACTTATATTGTCCATCAAAAAATTATAGCACCATCAAAAATCCCCGATGAAAGTACAAAATGAAAACATGTGAAAATATCATTATTCTCTTAAATATGTCCCGAAGAAAAGAAACTCAAGGGCAATTGTAACACCCCATTTATTTCCGAGTTATTATAGGGAGTTATTTTCTCATTTCCTTTTTATTTGTTTCGGATTTCAAACTGAAAACTTTAAAAAGATAAGTATCGCAAAAAGGAAAATAAAAATAAAAGAGTCGATTTTTAATTATTCGGTAAGAAAATTATTTTGAAGCCCAGTCTCTAGAATTGGTTTTATCCCAACTTATAGATATATCTAAAAATATGTATCAAAAGCCTATTACCCGGTTTCCAACTTTCCATATACCACATTATTGTCTTGTTTCCCTAATTCACATCAATAGTCTCTCGTTTCCTGCCTTTCTACTCTACCCTCCGTCTTATTCTTGCGGCTCACAAGTTTGTCGGAATTCTCGAAGTTTCAACCACGGATCTTGACACACCTCTATTTCCTCTTTTATGATATACATATTGTAAGTTTTCACGAAATTTTGTTTTGTTCGGTTTCTTTAAAATTAAATTCTTTTGCTTATGATTTGCTAATTTCAGAGAATGTTATGGTTTATTTATTTGAGGAGTAATTGTGAGAATTAAAGATGGCTGATTATGAGAAGCACTTGAAGTTTCATAGTCGTTTGTATCATTAAAGTCCGTACTGATGGATATGTGAGTCCTGTTGGTTTAGAGGGTTTAAGGTCGTCTGAGACGTTCCTGGGATTTTGTCCCGAAAACTAAACTCTTGGCCCGAGTTTCATTTGGGTGGGGATTGTCCGGCCCCCACTCGCTAGGTAGTTAGACTTCCTCCTTTGGCAGTTTCATCCTACTGACTGTCCAAATGTAAGGGGTGCGCACAAATATGAGTCTAACTTAGCACAGGTGCCAGGTGGTACCTCTAGACCATGACAAGGGTAGGACCTTGGCACACAGGTGATAAAATCATGAATTTTGAATGTTTGATTAATATTGTTGGATTTACAGCAACATTGGTTTTAGAATATATTTCTGTTTTACCTTGATTTTGAACCTTTGTTAATTCATAATATTGTTTGTAACCTTGGCGTTATTTCTTAATTAATTAAACTTAGCTTTGTTGACGTCCTTTTGTTTTGGGTCGTTCCCCCTCTAGAGCCTGTACCTATTTGTGATTTTGGGTACACTTGATAGGTACACTTGAAGTCCTGCATGGGTGCATCATGGCTTCGGGATTTGTAGAAGCGAGGAAGGATTTTTGAAAAATGGACTTCGTCTTAAATTATTTATATACTCCTATAAGGCATATTTGATTTGGATTTTATTTACGGTTTTGGATTTTGTAAGACTTAAGACTTCCACTGCAACATCTTATTTACTTTGATAATGTTTTGAGACATTTACTTGGTTGTGTTTAATTTTTGTCTCTATATCTACCTTGCGCTTAGTTTAAATACTAAGTGTGGAGTGACAGTGTTGGATTTTCTATACTTAGTTTATTAGTCGTGGTCCGTGTTGGAGTAGGTGTCCTCCACAAAAGTGCGCCACATAATAAATCTTATTATGAAATATAATTGGGATATTTATTGACTATATATATGATTAGTCAGTTGATTAACGTAAATCAATAACGGTTGGCTGACTAGAGTTTGACGTTATTGTCGTATGACGGCGGTGATCAACTGATCACTTTCGGTCACACCTAAAGGATGAAATCCAAATAGTAACTAATTATTTGTATATGATACAGTTAATTAGTCCATTACATATATTCGATATGTACGAGAGTTAATTGTTAGAAATTGAGTTAAAAACTCAAATTCGATTAAGTTTATTTTTAATTATGCGATAATTGACTAATAAATTTATATCTTATTTTAATATGATTAAATAAGATTTGACTTAGTAATTAATCGTT